>VZTU01013813.1:0-119123 GCA_013400835.1 Zapornia atra
AGGGCCAAAGCCACCACAACCAGCTTCATTACTCTTTGCTCTACACATTCCACCACCTCAATGTGTTTCTTGTAGCGAGGGGCCCAGAATTAAACACAGCACTGAGGTGCAGCCTCACCAGTGCTGAGTACAGGGGCACAGTCACTTCCCTGATCCTGCTGGCTACACTATTCTGGATACAGGCCAGGATGCTGTTGGCCTTCTTGGCTACCTGGGCACACTGCAGGCTCATGTTCAGCTGGCTGTTGACCAACACCCCCAGATCCTTTTTGGCCAGGCACCTTTCCAGCCTCTCTTCCTCAAGCCTGCAGCATTGCCTGGGATTGCTGTGACCTAAGTGTAGGACCCATCATTGAGCCTTGTTGAACCCATATATTTGGCCTTGGCCCATTGATCCAGCCTGTCCAGATCTCTGTAAAAAGCCTTCCTATGCTCCAGGAGATCAATACTTCCACACAACTTGGTATTGTCTGCAGACTTAGCAAGGGTGCACTTAATCCCCTCATCCAGATCATTGACAAAGATGTTAAAGAGAACTGACCCTAGCACTGAGCCCTGGGGAACACTACTTGTGACTGGCAGCTAACTGGATTTAACTCCATTCACCACAACTCTTTGGGCCTGGCCACACAGCCAGTCTTTTACCCAGAGAAGTGTATGCCTGTCAAAACCAGATTCTCTAGGAGAGTGTTGTGGGAAATGATGCCAAAGGCTTTCCTAATGCATTTTCTAGGGAAAAGTATAATCAATCATAATCCTCAACTCAGCTTTGTTAACATTCCCAGTTTTAATCAGGAACATGCCAGAAGGCTAATCAGGAAAAGATCATACCTGTAAATGTTTGAACAGAGGAGACAGATTGTCCTAAGCATTTCTGAGTGACACTGATCCAGGAACCTAGCAATTGCTTGAAGTCTGGATATACAGAGACATATGCATGGTAAGAAAGCAAATAAAAGAAGAGCTTCAGTTGGCCATATTTCTTCATGCAATGCAGGTCTATTCATGGCATTTGATTATGTGTGTAAATCAGTGCTACTGCTTTGCTAAAATTACAATACATTATTTATTGCAAGAGTACATTGTTTTTAATGCCTTGGCTTGCCAAGGTCATCAAAAGTAATTTCTGAAAAAGCAAGGCAAAAACCCTTCTTCCAAAAAGCAACTATGTCCCATGGAAAAGGACCCTGACGGGTTAAAGTTCAGTGCAGAAAGTGTGAGAACCTTCCACAGTGCTAGATCTATTATGTGTTGAAATAATATGTCTCAGGAGGAGGAAGCATATGAAATCAAAGTCTTTTGTGAGACAGTGGTGACAAGAGGTTTGGCTGCTCTCATATTTTTTCCCTGAGAGATCATCCTGCTGGGAGTTCTTGTGGCTTCAGGACAGTTCATAGCAGTTTAATTTTGGGAGGGGGGAGCACAGATTGCAGAAGGAAGACTTTGTGGAAAGAATAACAAACTTGTTCAGGAAGCACATGCTATAGGCAAATAATATTCTCTGCAGGAGGCCAATTGAGCTCTAGAAATATGGACTCTGTGTGTTAATTATCTCTCTACACACAAACTAAAACTTGATGGGAAATACATGACTTAGGCTTGTACAAAGGTACTCTGAGATGATAGCAGCCACACATGGTGTCACTGGGTATTGCAAGGGAAAAACTGCTTAGGTAGTTTAAGCTTAAGCAGAAAAGAAGCACTTTATTAATTTTTACCAACACACAATTAACTGAGAAATGGTGATCTTTAGGTTTGGGGTCAGGATGAGTAATATGACAGATGATCACAATACTCCACACTCACAAATGTGAACACCTACAGCTTTCTAAAACCTCACTGGCAGGCTACCAGATCATAGAATCATAGAATCATAGAATCGTAGGGGTTGGAAGGGACCTCAAGAGATCATCGGGTCCAACCCCCCTGCCAAAGCAGGCTCCCTAGGACATATCACTCAGATAGGTGTCCAGACGGGTCTTGAATATCTCCAGAGAAGGAGACTCCACCACCTCCCTGGGCAGCCTATTCCACTGCTCTGTCACCCTCACTGTGAAAAAGTTCTTCCGCATGTTGGTACGGAACTTCCTGTGCTCCAACTTGCAGCCGTTGCCCCTTGTCCTATCCCCACAGACCACCGAAAAGGGGCTGGCCAATTCCCCCTGCATCCCCTGCTTAAGGTAATTATAGACTTTAATTAGGTCCCCCCTTAGTCTTCTCTTCTCAAGGCTGAAGAGTCCCAACTTACTCAGCCTATCCTCATAGGGGAGATGCTCCAGGCCCCTAATCATCTTCGTAGCCCTTCTTTGGACTCTCTCCAGGAGATCCCTGTCCTTTTTAAACCAAGGAGCCCAGAACTGGACACAATACTCCAGGTGGGGCCTGACCAGGGCAGAGTAGAGGGGGAGGATCACCTCCTTTGACCTGCTGGCTACACTCCTCCGGATGCACCCCAGGATCCCAATGGCTCTCTTAGCCACCATGGCACACTGATGGCTCATGGCCAACCTGTCATCTACCAGGACCCCCAGGTCCTTCTCCACTGAGCTCTTCTCCAGCAGGTCATCCCCCAGCCTGTACTGATACAAATGGTTGTTCCTTCCCAGGTGCAAGACTTTACACTTGCTTTTGTTGAACTTCAACCGGTTTCTAACTGCCCAGCTTTCCAGCCTGTTCAGGTCTTGCTGGATGGCAGCGCAGTGTTCCTGCATGTCAGCCACTCCTCCCAGCTTTGTATCATTGGCGTACTTGCTGAGGGTGGATGCTATTCCCTCATCAAGGTTGTCAATGAAGATATTAAACAGGACTGGACCCAACACCGAGCCCTGGGGAACACCACTAGTCACAGCTAGTGACTCACTCACTGCAGCATCCCAGGTGACGAAGCTTGGCCCAGTCTGGGCAGGGTTGTGATGACATGGGACAACTTTTGGCAGCCTCAAACCAGGTTCTCATTGCTGCTTTTCTTGCTCCAAGATCTCTCACCCCCATCACAAACATCTTTATGCTGCTTCTTTCCTTCTTTTTAGGATGACTCTTCTTTCTTTTCAAAAGTCCCTTTGTAATTCATCAGTTACTGTTTAATATGGCTGATGGCATCTTCCTACTGAACATGTCTTCCAGTTTTATATGCTTTATCCATGCAGCTCTCACAGTCTCAGATGAACAGGAGCTGTTGTTTAGGCCATTTGCCAAGTGGCCATGCAAGCTCTGCCTCAAAGTGTGTGAGCTACATCACCTTAAACTACATTTCTGACTTTGAATTGGGGTATTAAAATTTTGATTGTAGTTGAAAGAGGCCACTTGTTCTCACAGTTTCCTACTTGAGCTCCCAGTGGTCTTTACTCCTGAGGTTTATTCCTTGCATATAATAAGTCTTCCTTTTTGTGTGTGTGTCTCTGTTTATACTGATAAAATGGTCTTTAAATGCAGCTGTTTCTTCCATTCATTGCTTGTAGGCTGAAGCCATAAATCTCTCACACTATAACTACAGCAGCTGGCAGCCATTTTACATTTGGTTCACAGAAAGAAGTTTGTTTCAGAGGAGACTTACGTGTTCAGCTTTCTCCTTGAAAACGTGTGGTTGTTCTCTTTGTTTTACATAGAAAAGGAGCATATAAAGGATCTTAATAGCCTCAAGAAAATATTACAGGGCAAGCCATCTATTCCTTGCCCATGCAAATCACATTAGTGAGAGCTGTGGATTAATTGGCCCAATCCCCGTATCATTTTATCACATTTGCTTTGCTCTTTCCCTGCTGTATAACCCCATTAAACAGTTCTCTTCACCACATGCAGACAGAGGTAGCAGCTTACCCTCATAACTTTGCCATGCATGGACATAATATATCTAAATATCCATTATTACAGAAATAAATACAGGTAGGAATCTCTCCATTAACATTCTCTGTACACAAAGACAAATAAAAAGATGATGTCATTAGGGTCCCAAAGAGAGTCAGTATTGACTGTGGAATGGCAGTTATGTCAGAATCAGGGCGTGTCGAAAGTTTTCACTTGCTTTTCTCAGACTTCTTTATGATGATCTGATTTCTTCCACAGTACTGAGATGTATCTTTTGGCAGGCCTGGCAAGGAGTTGTAGTACCATGGGAACTATTTATAAGCACTGGATCCTCCAGTATGTTACTGATGTGCTAACAGAATTTCATTGATCCCTGTGGAATGTATTATGGTTCATATAGCTGAAGCATGCTGCAGCTGGCAGCAAAATACACAGAGACCTGCTGTATCCTCTGCTTGTTTAGATAAGTTTATTAGTTCCTGAGCTCAGCCGACTCTACCTGCTGCTCAGTTATTATTTCTGCAAGCATTAACAAATTGAAAAGGTGACGGGAAGCCCTGAGCTCACTTTGGAGCTCAGGCAACTTATGATTGTATGCTTCAGTGCTGTTAAGATGCCACATGCTGTTGTGCTTCCTGTACAATGTTAAAAATCATCTTGCAGATGTCTTTTTACGTGTGTGAGGCATATTACAAGGCTTATCAGAGGTGGGGAGGCTTGCTCTTCAATTCTTCTCATCCGACTCTGGATCAGGGCTGTATTGGCTACTGAGCTTCAAAGAGATAAGCAAATCCTTGGGCCTGAGGGACAATTGCCTATCATGAGGTCTGCTTTTTAATTAAGAGGGGTGAGAAGCAGTGACCTTGCTGTACTTTCTATATACAAGCGCAGGAGAGGGATTAGTGATGCATCCTTTCAGGATACTACATTGATTTGAGGGGGGTTGGTTTGGTTGGGGGTTTTTCGTTTGGTTTTTTTTGGGTTTTTAATTTTTTTTTTTCTAACGAGCATCGTTCAACTTCAGCATGTTTCAGTTCTGTACACCCAAAGGAAGCAGAGCCATCTTCTTCATAACTAGGTGGATGAGCAGGTCTGGGAGATGGACACCTTCAGCTCTGGCCCTGGGGAGATAGTCAAAATATACTACAAAGGGTTTAAGGTGTGCTTGTAACAAATGCCAAAACAGATTTGTGATCAGTTGACCCCTCAGAGGGGGGTTTTCCTCTCTGTCTCTCTTCAAATACAGCCAAAACAACCTTTCCAAACTAATTTTTGAAGAGCTAAATGCTAAAACTCAAATGAGATCCCACAGTCCATTCTTGGCCCCGATTGATAGATTTCCAGAGTGAGTGGCATCTTTGCACCCAAGTGTAGACAGAGATGCAGTTCCTCTGCCCCCTGATCCCATGAGTCCCAGACTTGGTTCGGAAACCATGCAACTCAGACCAAGGCTAGTGGGGAGGGTCATGTGCATAGCCAGCTTCCCAGGTCAAGGTAGCTTGTGTCACGTTGGCTGGGACTACACTGTACGTGATTAGGTAGTGAGACCTTAACTGCCCTTTGAAAACATCCATCATTTTTTCATGATAGCTGATATCAGTAATTCCTGCTTTGTTGTCTAAGCCCTATCTGACTCCTGCTTCTAGCTGAATCTCATCACCCTGAATAAGTACTCTAGGGAAAAGCAGTAGTTGTAAAATATCTTGAGTAAAGCTTTTGACATCTGATTGCAAAGCATTTTCTGTGATTGAGAAAAATACTGTCTGGATGAATGGGCTTAAATGGACTGAATATTAGTTGGATTACCAGGCTCAAAGGGCAGTAATGAATAGTTCAGCATCCAGCTGGCAACCAGGAACAAGTAGAGTACAATAGAGGTTGATTCTGGGACGTTATTATTTCACATCTTTATCAATGGCCTGGATGATCAGACAGAACGCATGTTCAGCAGATTTGCAGGTGAAGATGGGGTGGATGGAACTATGCCAAATGTTCAGCAAAACTTCAAGTCACAAGAAACCTGATAAACTTGAGTCTGGGACCAACAGATATCTCACAATGTTCAGAAATGAAACAACACAGAATTCTGCACATGGGACTTTCAAACTACATACTTGGCTGCAATAGAATGAGCATGGCCAGCGTATTAGAAGTTGTAACCTTCTCCTGCTTGCTTATAGGGAAGTCACACCTGCAATGTTGTGATCTGCTTTGGGTCCTCTGGTTCAAAGGGTATATTGAAAACCACTTGCAGAGCACTAACAAATTTTTCAGGGACTTAGAGCACACAGCATTCAAGAAGAGGATGGAAGCATTGAGTTTGTTTAATTTGGAAGAATGAATCCAAATTGCTGACTACTTGAAGAAGGGGTTTGAAGCTGATTGATAGAGCCAAATTACGCTTTGTAAAACTGGCAGGTAGGAAAACATTCAGCAATACCAATTAAGTGCAGCTTGGGAGGTTTAGGTTGGATATTAGGAAAACCCTTTTCACTAGAAGGGTGATTCAGTCCTGAAATAGCTTGCCAACAGAGTCTGTTGAATCTCCAGTGTCAGATGTTTTCAAAACTCAGATAAACAGGGCTATGGTTTCCATGATTTGCTGTCTGCAGTAGCTCTCCTTAAGGCTGGATGTTGGATTAAATCCCTCCAGAGGTTTCTTCCAGCCAACATTTGTATGATTTGTTATCCATAACTGCATTGACCACATATATATGACAAATGGCAAGTTAGAATAGTTCATTTTCCCACTTTTCTCTAGTGGCTGTGTTAGGCAATGTTGGCAGAATTTTATTTTACAGTCAACATGCCATAAAAGTCTTGTGCTTCACACAATAGAATCTTAGGAAAAATTAGTGCATTGGAAGGGGTATCTAGAGGTCTAATCCAATCTCCTTCTTCAAAGTAAGCTCAGGTTGTTCAACGTTATTCAGCTTTTTGAAAATCTCCAATCTTGTCAAGCTATTTCAGTGTTTAACCACTCTCATTATAAATAACTTTTTTTCTATTTTGTAATTAAAATATCTCTTGTAATTTGTGCCTGCTGTCTCTTTTCACTGCATGTTTCTGGGAAGACTCTGTTTCCCCTGTCAGCCACTCATGAGGATTTGGAAGACTTTCAAGTGAGTGCCCCCTTAACCTTCTGTTTCCTGGTTGAATAAAACCAACTCCTTCAACATCTCCCTGTGATTTGGGTGCTCCATACTCAAATCAATGCCATCACTGCAACAGCACACTGCTGATGTTTGTTCAGTTTGTTCCTCCCTGAACCCACAGGTCCTTTCTTGCAAAGCTTCTCCCTAGCAAGTCTTTGAATAGCAAACCAGGTTATCAATTATTTCCCTAGGTTGTTGTAATTTTCTAAATCCAGCCAGATTATCTGCAACTCTCTGTTCAACCATTCAGTCCATACTCCCTCTGTTTGACTACAAGGACACTGCGGAAGACTATGTGAAAGGACTATCTAAAGTCAAGGTAAAAACCATCTACTTCTCTTCCCTCATCCTTAGAACCCATCTTCTAACAGGAAGCAGTCCTGTTGATATATCAAGATTTAATATTGGTAGATCCAAATTAGCTGTTTCCAGTCACCTTTTTGTCCTTTATGTGCATGGAAATGGCTTCCTTGGAGATTTCCTCCAGCAATTTCCCAGGTAAAAGGCAGGACTGACCGGTCAGTTCCCCTTTGATTATTTTCATATGGGAGAAAAAATGACCTATTTTGTCCTCATCCCAATTGCCACAGCCATTCAAAAATGATAGAAAGTGTCCTCAGAATGAAACTGTCCAAGTTCTGCAGCACCATGCAAAACATGTACCAAAGAATTAAATCTATAATTACATTTTCTAAGGGAGCTCAGAAATATCTTTCCCCTTAGCTACAGCTTGTACGGAATTAAGTCAGCAGATTCAGAACAGGGAAGCTCTCCCTCCTCCCCTTCTATATCTCAATTCCTAATGCATTATTTTCTAGCTATTGCTAAGAAATAAGGGAGGATATAAAGGCTAAAAATAAAACCAAAAGAGTTTAATTTAAAAAAAATTCATAATTTCAGAAATATATTGGAAAATGCAAAGTAGGGAAAACCTTGGAGAAAGCAAGAAAAACTTTATTCTGGAAAAGTTTCAGAAGTAAACCTGAAAGTGAGCAGCAAAATAAACTGACCCATGAAAAATCCAAGCTCCTCTGTTTGTCTCCAGCAAGCAGCATTTCTCTCTTCTTTAGAGGAAGAGAAGAACATTTGAGCTGCCCTTGTTCCTTTTGCAAAGCTGTCAATGGTGCAACACACAGGTGTTGCCAACTCTGTGCTGTGCAGAACTCAGATTAAAACCAGCTATTGTTTCTTTGATTCTCTTCTGTCTTCTAACCATTCCTATTTTATTTTTTCCCCTTTTCCTGTAACAGCTATTGATTTTTTTTTCCCTTGAACTCTTTTTTCATTGTGCTTCTCTTCACTATATTTATTTTTATGGCTCTCCTGGCATGCTTTTTGGTTATTCAGTGGTATCCAGAGTAGCTCCATAACATAGCTTTCCACCTGCTGGCTCTTGTCTCCTATTTTACAGTCTCTAGACATATAGACTCCGGTACCTGGGTGGAAGAATTGCAGATAAACCTTATTCCATGTTTGGATCTCCAGAGCATTAATGTAACAAAGAGAAAGAAAAAAAGAGAGAGAGGGAAAGAGGGAAGGAAGGAAAGAAGGAAGGCAGGCAGGCAGGCAAAGAAACACCCCAAATCTAAACCAACCAAAAAACCCCATAAAAACCCAACCAAAAAAACCACAGTAATAGTTAGGAACATTTATTTGTATTGCTAGGGAAAGTTACTGAAATGGCTTCCCAAGACAACTTGCAAATTCATCAGTATCAGATGACTTTTCAGTTAAACTGACCTATCCCCAGGACTGGATAGTCAGAACTAAAATATCTCTGATGATTTCTGCACACAGTCTGTGCCCTGGATGTTCACAGAGCAGAAAGCTCAGTCTGCTCCATGTTATCTTATGCCTCAATTCCAGCCCATCATCCAAACAACCACACCTTGGTTTCCCTGTTATCTGCTCTGAACCACACTGTAAGCCCCATGTTTGTCAGGACTCCTGGCAGCAGGTTTATCCCTTCCCCTTCCTATCTCCAGAGCCACATCCTGGTTCAAGTTTGAAGTGTGTTTCTTGGTCCTCAGTATGCGCTCACAGCTGTTACCTGCAACCGCTTCTCGCTCCCTGGCTCGGGGGAGCGGAGCTGCTGCCCTGTTCCCTGAGCACCATCAGGATTTATGTGAACGATCTTTCTTAATGCTTGGTGTCCCATTTTAATGCCAGCCTCGGAGATGGAGACCTGCAGTTTGAGAAATGTTCCTGTCACTGTGTCAATATCCTCCTTTTTGAGATTCTCTTTCGGTTCCTGCTCCCTAACACATCAAACACCCGGCATGGATGGTTTATCCCACCCCTGCCAGGGCTCTTTCGTTCAATGTAGCACAAGTACATCAAGGCTGCTCTTGACATCAGCAGCATGTTAAATTTTTGGACACCTTTAGCTTGGCCTGTCATGCTGAGTGTCCCTGTAAACAGCCAGGAACCAGTTTCATTACTCCTTTTCAAAAAAGGAACAGTGAAACTGACCCTTCTAAAATCTCTTCTCTCCTGATGCCTGAAAAAATTAAAGGGACCTCTTAAGTTGTACCAGCACAACAACCTCGTTTGATGGACAAAACGCCACTGTTGTGGGTGGCGGCTTACTTTTTCTTCTCCCAGTGGCTCACAGAGACTTGCAGGGCAGGGAACCACACTGTGGTGTCCTATGTGCAGCATCAGGCACAGAGCAGAACCGAGGCATCTAAAGGAAAATGGTGCTAATGTCTTCTGCATGTCATATTACGTGATCTAGCCAGGAGCTTCAGTCAACCCTTAGGCTCGTGGCAAAAAATTTCTGCTGGAGCCTCGGGTCCTGGTAGAGGAGCCTGCCTTCACAAATCTGCACTCCATCACAGCTCTGCTGCTCACCTTGCCTGCTCCAGAGTCATGGAAAGCACCAGGCTGCAGCAAGCCTCAGATGTTCCTTCACCACAGTTGAAGCCCACAGTTCCCGGTGGCTGTTATAAAGCCTGTCTGCACTCCTTCCTCCAACCTGCTCCCAGTGCAGCCCATAGGATATTCAGGAAGAAATAAAACTCAACTTTACCTTGCTCTTTTGCAAGGAAGTCCTGAGGCAACCTTCATCTCATGCCCAAATCCCTGAGGAGCTGGGTCACTAAATAAGCTCCAAGCTTGTTGGGCACTCCAAGATTGTGGCAGAAGGAAATTCTCATCCATAGTTCTCAGAGGACCCAGTTCCAGATATCAGGGCTACAGGAACTTGTTGCATTAGCAATGCTAATGCCCAGTACTAACACAAGGGAAGAACTGGAACTGGCAAACCTTCCTAGAAAGGGGTCTTTCTGTGAGAGTCAGTGGGTTAAACACCAGCTTTCCAAAGAAAGAAATGATGTAGCTGAATCCTGACAGCAGTTTGAACTCCAAGAGAAAACTTTTATTTTATAAGCTGAAATTCTTTATTTTCTGCAGAAAAGCTCCAGCTATTCTCCAGCCTCTGATTCCTCAAGGAATCACATGAGATTGTTTTCATTTTCTTGTGATTCTGGTTTCAGAAGATGCTGATTTCAATACTTTTAAAATTATTATTCTTTTGCTTTCATCTCCCCAAAATTATGTCTTTTAAGTTCTGCTATTGCCTGGATGTGCAGCTTCTTGGCATTGCTGGACAGCACATGGTTCAATGAGAGGGAAGAGGTAGAGTTACCTGCTGGCACTGGCTCTCATTCCCTCTCCAACTTCTCTTTAGATTGAATGAACTTCTGTTGTGCCGGATATTAAATTGCACTGAATCCTACACTTGGCCAGTTCTATTATCCTCTCTGTTGCATTTTTCAAAAATACAGCCATATTTGGCCACTCAAAAAGGTCTTATATTGTTTGTGTAGCATAAAGATTATATACTGCACACAGTGATTTCAGTACACAAATATCCAAGCATGTTGGCAGAAACCAGCAACTGAGAACTGGAATTTATGCAACAAAACAGACAGGAGTGCCAATGTCATTAAATGAAACTCCGGTGCCAGAACAGGGACCACAGCCAGAGGTGACAGTGTGGCTGAGGAAATGTCCCCAGACCCAGGAAACACTGCTGGAGTCATTAATACCAGCCCTTTGGTGCTTCTTCACCCACATCAGCAGCTTCTTTCCCCCATGCATAAGTTCTAGGTCAGGTTGAAGAATGGTTATGCTGGGACATGGAACAGACACAAGTATCTGTAGCTTCTGAAGCTGTTAAATTTCCTGGCTATTTCCACCCAGGAGTAGGTTCTGCTCACCCACAGCACTCCTCACCTGTGACCTCCTGGTAGTGATCATCATGCCTCCTGTTAAGCTGATAAAAGGCACTAGGACAATACGAAGGACTCAAGAGGAGCCCAAGATTGATAGACCAATACTGAGCAGCAGGGAGCAACCCCGTGGAAGAACTGGCTGCTCTAACCTGCAGTACGAATGATGCATTGCCACCTCCCCTGGCAGCTGCCAAAAACAGCAGTAGCGGCTGCTGCAAGCAGCAAGAGAAGGCTATCCTCCCTAGTTAAATCGTCTCAGACCCCACTGAACCTTTACAGCACCCAAAACACCCCCTGAGCTTGCTGGGATTTCACTGATGCCCTTCAGCTCCGTACCCTCGTCCTGTCCCCAAACTTGCAGTAAACCCTCCCTCTCTTCCTGAACCAAGTCTGCTGTCACAGCAATAGCCAAGTTTGTCATCCTTTGGATATCATCCTAAGGCAGTTGATGTCATTCCTGCCTGCAGTGCTGGAAAGCCTTGAAATGGTTCCTCCCCAGAAAGGAGCTAGGAGAGTATTTTCCTCTGCTGAGGAATGAAGAGAAGGATCTACTGAATGCTTCCTGCAACTCCTGTGGGCTCTGGGGAGGTGGCTGCTTGCAGAGCATCCCTTAGCCGTAATCTCCTGTGGGAGCTCTGCTCTGTGCAGCAAGGAATCCCCTTGTCTGTGTGTGCACACCTAAATTCAGGCAGTACAGCTCCCAGGTTGGGCTTCCCCAAAATCAGACTCCCCTCCGTATTAAAGCATTTTGGAGGCTGACACCAATCAATACAAGAGCAGAGTCTTGAATACTTGTGCATCCTCAGCCAGTGGATGTTTTATCCACCAGATTGCACTGTGTTTTGTATCGCAACCAGATTTGACTAGATGAAATTCACCCCAAATGTTCAGTTGAAGGGAACAGAAAGTTTTTCTTCATAACATTGTTCAAATCTTTGGAAAAATACAGCTGAAGTAAAATGTACAAATATATGAAAGTCATTCTGAAAATGCCAAAAATAGATGTGCAACATTGTCTCCATTTTTTACCTGTTTTTAATGAAATTTCACTAGATTTTGTGAAAAATAAATATTTTTTTAAAAAGTATTTTTGACAAGTCTCACTTACCTTAGAGTTCTTCCATCTGCTCTAACAACTGATCAGAATTTGTTGCCTGCTGATTTCAGTGGGGACTCAGTTACTAACCTCACTGGAGCCATCTTTTGAGGCCAAACATTGATAATGCATACACATTCAACCTACATTTAAAGAACGACTTTGTGGTTTTAAAAAATACTGAACTAAGGCAACCATATTCCATGTAAGTCTTGTAAAGTCTGCTTCCAAGTGACACCATGCATGAGAGCTCACAGATTATCACCTGACATAAGTAATCAGGTTGGAAAATCGCTGCTACTGTAATTGAGTCGTTCAATTGCAACTATTGTCAGAGCTATCTACCGACCCCCCCTCCAACCCCTTCCCCCCGATCCAGGAGGCAGAGACAGATAAGCAGACAGATCCTTGTACTTGAAACACTCCTAGCATGGAAAACTGCAACACCACTGTTTTGTTTTCCAGAAATTAAAGCTGATCCTAAGGGAAATATGTCATTTAAAGATGCAGGGAAATTTATCTATGAATCCAGAGGAGACTGCCAAAGTCAGTATGTCTGAATCAGCCAGTATTGGGACTGATGCTTCACTGGCCTCCAGCTTTGCTTGCCTATTTATAATTTCTAAAAGTAAGGTACAAAGGAATCAAGCTTTAGAAACATGTTGGGGATTCTGATTTGGTGGCACTTGCTTACCATCTCTGGGTGTCAGGGTAAAAGCAAATGAGAATCACAAGCACACTGAATCTGATGGCCCATTTCAAAAATTCAAAATATCATCAATCATTCAAGTCATCACATTGATCATCACGTTGCACACATCAAAGTGTTACAGTAGTTACAGCTCATAGAGACCAGCTAAAATTCTTTTCCAGTTCTGCCTTGAAAAGCAGCTTTATGGTCAACAAGCTTGTCTCCCCAGGCTCTGCAGCACAAGCGTAACCTCAGCCTTTCAAAGTGCATGAAGCCCTATGCATGCAGTTAATTATAAATAGTGTTGAAATGGAAGCTTAAAAATGGAAGGTCGTGTTCCCTCCATCTGAACATTAAATCCCTTCAAGATCAGGCTGCCCTAGATAGAAGAGGCTGCATTCAGCTGCATGGTATCTGTATTACAAAATGTTCTTTGAGATGATCAGGTGGTAAAAGGAGCTTGACGTGTACTTTACCAAAGAGCCAAAGCAAAGCAGAAGGGTTACATACACTGCCTTTTCTAAGTGCTCAGCTAACAGCACTAGAGGGTTTGTTACAGCCCCTTGACCTCAAGAATGTCTAATTGTGAGCTCTTTTTATCCCACTGGAGATGGGCTTCAAGGAAAGGGCAAAGCCCACAAAGCATGGGGTGTAAGGTCTGTATGTGAGGAGCCACGATTTGCACAGTAGGATTCATCACAACCACCCTTCTTTAAATATTCAGTCACAAATGTGAAAAAATGAGAACCAGAAGCCTTTGCTAGTTTTCTGTCACTGCAAATTGACACCGGCCAGAATTATGTTGCTCTTCCCTGAAGGACAACACCCAGCAGAAAGACAGGCCAAGCTTGACTCCAGGCCTGTCCTTGGAGAAGTGCTGCCTCTGCTCCCTCTCAGGTCTCACTTTGACCCATTGCTTTTCATTCTGCCCATGCTGACCCCATTTCTCACAGTTTTAGCTTGCCAAAGACAAATCCTGTGAACCAACCCCTCTCCTTTCCCCCCAAATATTTGTGCAAATGACTTAGCTTCTTGCCTAACCATGTCACAACAGCAGGTTGCTGGAGGACTGTTGCCTCTCAGTTTTCACCAGCATTGCCTGGACAGTCTTTAAGTTGTTGAATGGATCTGGAACCTATGTGGAGTTCAGGGTCCACCCAGGCCTCCAATGTGAAACAACACCAGCCATGGAGACCAATGGTGCTGCCTGTCGCCAGCTGTGTGGCACAGTCAATCTGTGTGTGGTTCAGCAACTTTGTGAGGAGATTGAACCAAGTTCAAACAAGTTCAACCCATTCTCCACCACTCTAGAAAAGTATCCTCAAATACCTCATAGGTGAGCTGAATAAAGAAGTTGCTCTTCTCGCTTTCTGGTTTAAGTGAAAAAAGAAAAGAAAAAAAGTAATTTCTCTTCAGTTTGCTCTTTGAGTTGTGTTTTTAAGGGTGCTGAGGTACTTTGCATCTTACATTTGGGTGTGTTGTATATATATAAGGATAATTAAGAATTCTTAGAGACTGTTTTGACCTTCAACTGCAAAACCAGACAGTCTCGTCTCTCTCCTCCTACCCTTAAAACCACAACAATAGCACTTTTGAGCATCAGCCTGTACTTCAGAAAGCATGCAAGTTCTTTTCAGGTAACAATCAAGTGAAATCAGCCAAAATCTCCATTTCACCTTGCCCCTGGGATAACATCTCTGCTGCTTGGCACAGAGCAAGACCGTAGTCTGAAGGGGTATGTGAATATTCCCAAAGCTATTAGAAATGGGCAACAACGTGATGCCTGCTCATGACACAATTCCACCCATGAGGAACTCCAGAGCAGTAACAAAAATTCTGTGATTCCAATTACACATGTGCATAGATACTGATAGAATCTGCTACTTTGCCAAGGATGTAATGAGGAAATACTCATGCTGATACTCTTTGCAAACCTATTTTTGCAACTTCTGCACATATCTAATCGAAATCTCTGCAACTCCTGTCTTATAGCCTGATCAGAGAGGCAACAAAAGCTATAAAAGATTTTACTGACTGATCTCCCAAGGGCATCAGTTCCACTTAGGCAAGCATGTATTGAAGAATCAGAGCTCCAGGTTTTGAACTTCATTGATTGTTTAGTTTTGCTCTCTCCAGTTACTGCTCTAGACTAAAAAAATGTAGTATACATTTGTCATTAAAATTCCAGCACCATATTCATCTGATAAGAATTCAAACAATAAAGAAGGTGCTGTGAAATTAATCCAGCATTCTGGCAAAAATCAGAGCAGCGGGAATTGATGAAGTACAAGTCTAATCCATTCTTCTCTTAGTCTTGCTGTCATTTCAAGGTCAACCCATGATTGTCATATGGGCTGACTTTTAGGTTGGATGAAGTTTATGAGAAGATATTAATAAGTATCTATTGATTGTACCTAAGCAAAGACAACTACAGTACCATCTTCCGATTTTTTTTGGTGACACATAGATTTTATGACAATATGTTTTAACTGATATAATCAATTTTCTTAAATCAGGATAAGAATACATCCTTAGCCAAAAGGATGTATTCTTTTCCTGACAGTTCTTTAATTGCCTGTCTTCATTCTCTTTTGTTGCCTGTTTCCCTTTTGACACTGTGAGCATACACTCAATGGCAACATGAGATATGAGGTGATTCTGAGATGCTGTAGGTGACTTGGGCTCAGTGCTTCAGCACCATCCGGTCCAAAGGTGCTTGTTTCGTCAAAGGCATGTAAGAATGTACAGACGCCTACAATTTACTGTGACTAAATAGTGATGACTGAAAATGACAGCGGTAATGATATCCTGGCAATCAGGGCTGAGAATGAGTCACATGCTGGTTTTCATATGGAATGAAAAATACCGATTGTATTTCAAATCCGCAGGTGTTGGAAATGCTACTGGGGTAAATCAGTGTAGAGGACTCATGTGGTTTGTTGATGCATCTGGAAAGTTGAACCTCAAGCAAACATTTTATTTGAGCTGAAACAAAACCCTTCGGGTAGATATTGTTGAATTGAAAAGTGAAATTCAGAAACAAAAATATTTTGGATTATCATAGAATCATAGAGTGGTCTGGGTTGGAAGGGACCCCAAGCACCACAGAGTTCCAACCCCCCTGCCACAGGCAGGGCCACCAACCTCCAGGCCTGGATCTACACAAGGTTACCCAGGGCCCCATCCAACCTGGCCTTGAACACCTCCAGGGATGGGGCCTCCACCACCTCTGTGGGCAGCCTGTTCCAGCACCTCCCCACTCTCTCTAGAAAGATCTTCTCCCTAATATCTAATCTAAACCTTCCCTCCTTCAGCTTCAATCCATTCCCCCTTCTCCTGCCATCATCTACCCTTTTAAAAACTTGATTCCCTTCCTGTTTCTCTGCTCTCTTCAGGGACTGGAAGGCTGCAATGAGGTCCCCCCACAGCCTTCTCTTCTCCAGGCTGAACAAGCACAGTTCCCTCAGCCTGTCTTTGTAGGGGAGGTTCTCCAGCTCTCTAATCATTCTACGATTATTTCAATTTCAGTCATTTCTTCCATCCAATGAAATCTGAAAATGAACATAATTTCAAATAAAAAAATTTTGTCAGTTTTAATTAAAACAAGTTACTGGGTTTTAATTTATTATTATTATCATCATTATTTTTATTATTATTGTTGTTGTAGGAAGTGGACATTTGGAAAACTTTATGCAACATAATGAAATCAGCACCCTTTTTTTCTTTTCATTTAAAAGGTGACTCTGAAACCTTTTGTATAACTTCATATCTGGTACCTTTGTGATATATTAAGATTCCCTGTGGCTCAAGTTACAAATACTCCTGTCATTGTGGTTATTTTAATTGAATAGTAATGCTATGCCTCTAATATAATATATTTTTATAAAATAGCATTTTCAGCTCATTGTCTTCAATGTATGTTTTTTCTGCAAGCAGAAGTTATTAACTTCTGTTTTCCATAAAGTCAAAGTACCCAAACTCTAGAGTGCAGCATATAGAAAACAGCTTTGTAGAGGTAATGCTCTGATGAGTCCGTGTCACAGGATCCATTTTGTCCCCTAATCCAGATAGGACAAAGTCAAAACCAGCCTCAGTTCCAAAAAGTAATAGCTTGTACTGTTCAGTTCTCAGATCCCTGACTCAGCTACCATTACAGCAGCAAAAAATAGCAGCTCTCCTACACATATCCTAAGTGCATGTTAGGAACTGTAGTTGAAACTGTTTCAGGGAGATGTTTGTAATGCACAAATGTCTGACTTACCTATCCCATTATCTCTGGGATGGTAGAGGCTTTACTAACACTTCAAAAAACTTTCTTAATATTCTACAAAAACTCTAAAAAAGGCTTGCTAAGTCTTGGAGGGCTCTAAAGAGCAAATTCTTCCTTTATATGCAGGTGACAAGGTGCTAGCACCTCATTGATGACTCAAGTCTCTTGAATAGAATTTTACTGAAATTGAAATGTGTTTTCAGCAATTGTAATTCACACTTAAAAGGCTCACTCTCTCAGCTGTCTCAGTATTTTACAAGCCAGGCTCATTGATGACCTCTGTATGGCATTGCATCCATTTTACAGAGTGCAGTGATGCAGGGCAAAGCTGCACGGTTGGTACCAGCTTTGTAAGAACTCATTCACTGTCTTGAGAGATCAACACTTGTAGATCTCACATGTGGGTACCACTGATGCGCCCAGGAGGCCTCATGGTGAAAGCATGCTGTACACCCAGCACTTGCACAGTGAGTAACTGCATCCACAGGATGCGGTTGCAGTAGTAACTAGACAGATCCTCTGGGAAGAAGAGCAGGAGAATGGGCTGGAAATCTCTGCCATGACTGTCACACTGCTAAGTTCTGCCCTTGGGCAAGCACCGTACCTACTGAAGACACGAGGACTTTTATTAAGGGACTGGCACTTCATATTGCTGGGAAAAATCAAATCCAGGTTGGCTCACTGAGTTCTGAAGGAGAATATCTTTAGAAAATTTCCTATAAATGTTTAATCATTTCATCCTGGAGAGCATTTAATTATCAATCTAATTAACTTTTTTTGTCTCTCATTTTTTGTTAATACATCCATCTGTCTCTCCCTCCCGCCCTCTCACACATGCCCCTCCATTTTTAAATCTCATTGATATTTTGGGGCTTTCTAGATGTCCCTAAGCTTGTCAGGGTACAGTCAAATTCTCACCTTGATTTTAAAGAGGATTATGCATGTGCACACAACCTTTTAAATCCCCATTATTTCAGAATCTGCTTTAAACCCTTCTAATATTTTTATTACAGATTTTATATTCTAGGAGAAAAAGTGACAAGGAACAAAGGCAAGATATTTCTTACCTTTCTTTTTGCCGTTAGTCAAGTTAGTACAGTTAGGAAAATACTTTCTCCTCTGTTTTAGTCAGTGTATATTAACAAAAAGCCTAAGAAAGGGAGAAGATAAATACTTAGGAGAGGATGCACATGGAAAATATACTTCACTAAAAGTGGCTGCTTCTTTCTGAACACGAAGAAATGCACATAATCCTTTACATTCATCTTCTCAAACCAAAACCTTGGTTCAGCTTCTGGAACCTGAAGTTAATTTCTCACTACCCTCATTCTGCTCTTCTGGCTTGCAGTCCAAGTCAGGGAGAGAAGAAGAATATCAAAAGAAATCCAAGCCTGGGTCATGCTCAAGAATGATCACTCTCAAGAACTGTCACCCTCAGTAAAGAGCAGCACATGGTTGAAAGCATACAAGAGTCCTGAGAATAGTAACTCTGAGTAAACTACTCTCAGAATTGAGCCTACACTCCTTCAGTGTTAATCAGAATAAGTAAGTTTCATTCCTCAGTGCAGAATTGTTTATTTAACAGATCCCCAGATCCCATATTCCTGCAGATTATACAAGTATCTGCAGCAGCTTCACTCAGAAGATAATCCATGTTGCACTTGCTTTCTTCCTCTCCATAAAAATGACTTTTACCTAATCATTGGGTATTGGGAATTTTAGGCTAGCAATGAACAAAATGATGAGTGTGTTGGTCTGTCCTATTTGGCTAATATACAAGCTGTCTTTTTGTGCTCTAGGAAGAGAGTTTGGGATTCAAAGTGATGAAACAGTTTCCTGATGGACTAATTTATGGGAAAAGATTGACAGGTCTCTGCTTTATTCCAAAAACTGTTAGCAAGACCCAGCCACTGGACTTATCAAATCAAGTCTACAGCAGGACATTTGATACCTGAGGAAGGACCGTCATCTATACCTGATTTCTAACAGAGTGTTTTCTATTTCATCTATTGATCACAAGGGGAACTGTGCTAAATGTGCAAATTACTCAATGACTGGATGCCAGAGAAAATAACACAATAACTTCTGCATGATAAAGGGATGAAAATTAGTTTAGTTGCTTTTCAAGGTTTTACAAACCTGAGCCAGATCTCTGAAATACACAGGGACATGACACATTGGCTTCAGTAGCTTCTCAGCTGCCCTTTTGTGCCAGTGCTTAAATATACATTGCAGGATGATCAATCCCATACCAACATTCCTGGCAATACCACTGTGCAGAAATACGGTCTGGGCACGGCTGTGTTTTCTACTTCCAGACTGAAGGTAGGCAAATTCTGTGCAATAGTTAACATCACCATTGGTCTCAAAGCAGGTCTGATATCTCCCTGCAACTCATGCACCCTTCATCTTAGTGACAGTCTTTGTTCTCTTTAATAATTGCTGTGTCCCACATGCTATTTGCAAACACCACGATGATAAGCAGTGCTGAGAGGAAAGGATGGAGTCAGCGTCTTTGGGTCTGCTTAGCAACAAGCCAGAAAGACATTTCGAATGTAAATCTTGTTCTGAAATTTGCAAACTACATAAAAAAAGAGAGGGGAATGGGAAGAAGGAACTACACCAGACAGATCAAGATAAAATTCCCCAACATTTGAAGCCTTTGCTCATGGCAGTGGGTTTTATACACAGACTAATTAAGTTGTCTGGAAAAAAAAGACACCAAATGCTATACGGCAGCAAAATCTGGCAGTAGTGTACTCCTCTCTTTGTTAATTCTTAGAGCTTGAAGAATCTGGTTTCTGTTTCAGTGCTTTCAAAGGCAGTTTTTTATTTACCATATTTCACTGATAATTATTTCATGCAGCAACTTTTATACAAGTGGTTGCTGGATGATTATGCTCCAGACATCTATTAAAGCTGATGAATGTATTTCAGTATTAACATTCTGTAGCATATAAAACAGTTGCAAAAGGACAGATGGCCCTTTGCAATTACTATTTCTGTTAATTATTTATATTTCTGTGTTGTCTATAACTCAAAAAAGATGAGAAGATTGCTATGTGAGGTGCTGTTTATTTCCAAGGAAAGAGATCCGTGACCAAGGAAAGAGCAATCTGATAGGTAAGGGACAATTTTCCATCATTGTACAGACAAGACACCAAGGAATAAAAATAAGAAGACCTTGGCTACATTTGCACTAACAAACTTAACAGTACCAGGGATTGTCTCCTGGATCTGAGATAAAATGCATGTGCTTTTTGTGTCCAACTCTTAAGTGCTCTTAATCTCCAAAACACCATGCCTGAATTAAAGTGTTTCCCCTGCGGACATTCAAATCGTGCACAGAAATTGCCTGGAAGAGTTCTAGCTGGACCAAGAAAAAAGCCGTTTCAAAGACTAGCTTCATGATTAAAAGTAGAGCAGTTTTACTGACCCAGTGTTGCCTGATTTATTCATACGGCTGTAGCACTATTTTAACACACGATCTAACTGACACCACATTAAGACCTGTAACCTGTCAATGTAACTGTACATTTACATCTCAGCAGAGGGGAAATGCTGTACAAATACATATAACATCATCTAAGTTGCCAGGTTCTTACTCTGTACTGGCACAGCAGCTAACACAACCAGACCATTATCTGCCATTTAGTGTCAGAAGCATCACTGAAGTCAGCACATACATGAGCTTCTGAGTTCAAGATCTAAGAAACATGTTTGGTATGGTAAGTTGGATGTGCAAACTTCATTAAAGGGACATTTTTTAGAAGCTGGATTTGGGAAAATACATGGACCCTATTGAGACATTAGAGATTTACCAAGATAGATTATCTGGCCTTTCTTCTATGATGGCTATACAAAAAATGTTTTAAAAAGTAATTTATGGCCACAAGTTAGAGCACAGGAAGTTCCACACCAATATGCAGAACAACTTCTTCATGGTGAGGGTGACAGAGCCCTGGGACAGACTGCCCAGGGAAGTCATGGAGTCTCCTTCTCTGGAGGCCTACCTAGGGAACCTGCTTGGGTAGGGCGGTTGGACTTGATGATCTCTGGAGGACCCCTTCCAACCCCTACAGTTCTGTGAAAAATCTGTGAAAATGTTTAGGGGTGTCAACAAAAAGACAAATGGAACCAGTGAAAATATTCTTTTTTTCTTTATTTCATTGACTTCTACTGCTAGATCAACCTTGGATTAATTACACATTAAGTAATTTTCCATTTATAATGATAAAATTTTGAGTTGATCGGTTACTTAGTATTACTGACAGTATCAGTCTATTTTAGCTGTTGCAATATCTATTACTAGAACTATAACTAGTTCTATAACTTCAGGCAACTCAGAGTAAACTGCGTAACCTAAAAAATCTACAAGGATGGTCCATTTTTGTGCCGGAATTCCTTTTAAGTTTTCTTTCAATTAGAAAATAATGGCAGTGTACATCCATTCAGGATCAGGATCTCGGAGTAGTTCTGTAAATACAGAGCAGTATTGTTTCTGAACTTTTCCCTCTGTTGAACCAGAATGCTGGGACTTTTTTCTTTTCCCATTATTCTCTCTATTGCCATGGTACAAGAAGACATAAGAGAAAGGCACCCCACCAAGTTATTGTATAACCTTAAGAAAATGATCTGTCCTTGACTGGACAGAAGAGGGCTGATAACAAAAGCCCTTCCCAGGAAACACTCAGGCACATTCCTAAATATATCATCAGGATGAATATTGTCATTCCCTAAAGTCACCCACATCTGTGAACTAATTACAGTATCTAGGCGCTAATGGGCGGCTATACAATTTTCTCCATCACCTCAAAAACTCTGCCTGTCATACAAATTACAACCCAATTTTAAACTCAGCGTAAAACTGGTGCAAACAAGCATGTTTTACTCCAATGAGAGCAGCTAAGAGTGCCCATGGACAGCAGCAGTGGTACCGCTGGTACCTGGTCTCTTGTTAAGGCACTTGATTCTGCTTGGTGTCATACTGTCCCGGTTATATTTGTCTTCCTACCACTTCTCTTAGCCAGCACCAGAAACCTGCATACAACAACCAAATATTCCACTAACGTGAGCCAAGGATTTCATTTTAGCAAACTATACACTGTCGTCTGGCTTCTTTCCCCTATTATCCCATGTGATTTAGTCTGGGTGATCCTGCTCTGGCAGGGGGATTGGACTAAATGATCTTTAGAGGTCCCTTCCACCTCCTAACATTCTGTGATTCTGTGACTCTGTTTTTTTCTTATTCATTATCACTGAATTAAGACATTAGGGGATGTCTTGGAATGCAATATCTAATTACAGCAATTTTTAAAGAAAGGATGAAGCAATATCGATGACTTCCATGACATCGATGATGGAATTGAGTGCACCCTCAGCAAGTCTGCGGATGACACCAAGCTGAGTGGTGTGGTTGACACCCTAGAAGGAAAGGAAGCCATCCAGAGGGATCTTGACAGGCTGGAAAGATGGGCCCGGGGGAACCTAATGAGGTTCAACACTGCCAAGTGTAAGGTGTCGCACTTGGGCCGGAAGAATCCCAGACACAGATACAGACTGGGAGAAGAGTTTCTTGAGAGTAGCCCTGCTGAGAAGGCTGCAGGGGGACCTCATTGGAGCCTTCCAGTACCTGAAGGGAGCTTATCAGCAGGAGGGGATTCAAAAAGGAAGGAAGGTTTAGATTAGATATTAGGGAGAAGGTCTTTCCAGAGAGAGTGGGGAGGTGCTGGAACAGGCTGCCCAGAGAGGTGGTGGAGGCCCCATCCCTGGAGGTGTTCAAGACCAGGTTGGATGGGGCCCTGGGCAACCTTGTGTAGATCCAGGCCTGGAGGTTGGTGGCCCTGCCTGTGGCAGGGGGGTTGGAGCTCTCTGATCCTTGGGGTCCCTTCCAACCCAGACCATTCTATGATTCTATGATTCTATGAATATCAACACTGCTGCTTGTGTGAACTCCATTACAGTTCCTACAGGGCACTTTCCTGTCTGTCCTGCCTCTTAACTCTTCCTCTCCGCTCTCTCCTCAGTCCTCTATCACCTCTCTCACATCACATTTCTTAGGTTTCTTCTGGAAGCATCAGCTATCCAGCTAGAGAAATACAGTCTCTGTTCCCTGTACCATTAATTTTCATTCATCTTTAATGCTTACACAATTCCTTCCTTGAACTGTTTAGCCTGTCTATTTTTCTTTGGATCAAAGACTTTTAAATGCATTCCCATACTTAATGACCCTTTTTCATTTTCTCTTGGCTTCGTAATGCACTACTTTGCTGGAAAATGGAACTCTAAAACTTGGTGCCTTTATCTCAGTCTCTCAGACTGGCTCTCTTTACATAGATTAATATTTAAAATGTATGTGTGTGTCTGTTACATGCACAGAAACAGACATGAACATATATATTTCTAAAATGTGAGTGATAATGTTGCCTGTACAAAGTAGTGCTAGAAATCCACTGTACCAGAACCAAATCCCTTGGAGCTTTTTTAAATACCTGCTTTGCTTTTAAATTGTGTCTGATGTAACACCTTTATCCGCTTCATAATTGTTTGGCCAGTGAGTGAAGAATTTGTATGGGTTGTCCCATTAGCCAGACTGCAGGCTATGGACACAGACAGACCCCCTGAGCTGTGCCGAGTGGGATGAAGAATAAAGCAAGAGCACGACTTGTCTGCACAGTCCCGGTTACTTCCTAGGCACGTTCAGGCTTTAAATCCAGGATCAGCATAATGCAAAACGCATAGATAGGTGCATCCTAGTCCTTTTTTAGGTCTGACCTAGTAAATCAAAAGTAACCAACGCTTTCAGACTTCAGTGTGCCTTTTTAATCACCAACACACTTGATGGCTTGATCATTCCTAGGATTAGCCTTTCTGGCAAACTGAAGAGACTCTAAATGCTCTAACTATGGAGAGGCTTGTGGTCCCTCAGTGAAAAAGATATGTGAATAGAAATAAGATGATAGCTCAGCATCATGCACAAGTCAACCTCATTGCTTAGCCACACTAGAGGTGTGTGAGTAACATGAGTACTAAAATTGCAGTGAGAAAAACCATAAAGGAGGCTGGAAAATATCAAGACAGCATTAGACTGCAACCCATCTCCTTCACAGTGCAACATTAAAGACTTGTGCATATACTTAATTGATAAATTGGACTGAAGATAATAAAAGCGTTTTCTTGGTCTTTATAAAAATCAAACCTTTTTCAGATACACCCATCTCAGCAATCAAACACTGAGGAGTCTGTCATCACCTGCATGTGAATTTCAGAAAAATCATGTTTCTAGGAAAGATGAATTTCTTTGTAGTCAACAAGTACAAAGCATTCACCCCTCTCTACCTGGGGTGGTAAACATTGTGCCTGCTTTTCACAGCCTGCCCTGAACTACAAAATAAATGAGTTTACCTATTCCTTTCTTTACAACCACACCAGTGAATGACATTTTCCTATTAAACACTGGGACTGTTTACCTCAGCTGGAATTATCTAGCTAGCACATTACACAACAGTGATATAAATGTATTACTTCAGAAATTAGTGCCAGCAGAATTCTGTGCAATATTTAGACAAGGCAGTGGAAGGGAAGGGCAGTTAAATAAGATGCTTAAGCCATTAAATGTTTACATTATAAATATTTATCTTTGGAAACTAGACACACTGCTATTCCCTGAATGTCACCAGCTATTAATTGCATAATCTGTGATTGTAAACACAGTTCTGTTGTTTCCAAAGCATTTTGGGCTTTAAAGGCTGAGAATAGTTGAAAAGCAGTCAAAATTTATTACCAAATAGCTTGTTCACTAGACACATTTCCTTAATAGCTTTTTCCTTGGAAGGATTTGAAATTGTACCATTTCGTATCTTGAAGCAACAATCTCAGAGATGAATTGGAAACACAGAGGATGAAGAAGGCCCCAGTAAGCCTTCAGAAACTCATAGATGAGTGATCTTGCTGCAAAAATCTGCAAAGTGCCCAGATATGAACACCAGAATGCCTGTTCCAGGCAAGATGAAATGACGCTTTCTAGCAGTGTCCTGCCCCCAGCAGTAACTGCAAGCAAATGCAAACTGTATAAGAGTATAAGTAAAAGAAAAGTAAATTATCATTTCCCCACAGGGTCTACCCAGCCACCAGCATGGGCTCTCCAACTGCACTTCTGCTCAGTCTAAGTTATGCTGACATCCATACAGTCATCCTTTACCTAAATTAATTTGCAATATTAGCCCAATGGCCAGTCTGAGATTTTTCACTCTATTTTACAGCCTTTCCCTCACTCAGTCTTTCCTTCCATTACTGTGCCATTGGCCTCTGGCTGTATCAGGTTAAATGTTGTCTTTCAAGCCATAGGAATCCCATCATAAAGCTTGGCTTGGACTGTTTAATAATGGATGCAGAGCAAGGGACTAAGTCATGTGTAGTCCACTCTTGGATGTACAGAGTATGTCATTGGGTGTTCTCCCAGGCATCCTAAAGCATGTAGTGGATGGCCCTTCACAATGTTCTAAAGTCAGTACTCTGGCATTGCATTGTCTTGACTGAAAGACAAAGCTGGTGGTGGGCTGTTTTGCAGAAGACCTTAAAGTGAGGGCCAAATCCTTAGTCTCATGCTCAGCACAAGCTTTTCATGTCTGAGGAGGGATAGGGGAGAATGTCAAATGTCAGACATGCATTTCCATTCTGATAGTGGGATCCCTTTCATCCCTTCACTGGTACCCTTAGCCAGTTTACTTTCCTAATTTCCAGGACTTCCAGAGGGTATTATACCTTAAAATCACCTCTCAGCTGGAAAAGAAGTGTGCAGCTTGCAAGTTTATCAGTCACATCTCAGCTATGTAATTCTGTATAGAGCAGACAAGTCCACTTAAGTACTTAAGTTGACAGCACCTAGAAACATGGCTTTTCCCTCTTCCAGGTTCTAACTGGTGCTTTCTCAACTGCACTATCTCCCTTCCTTAAAACTCCTCTTTCAACTAATGTTTCACTTGGAATTTATTTCTCTGTAGGGGTGAAAATGTGTGTGTGCATGTTTGTGTGTGTGCTTGTTAGAGAAATGCAGCGCCAGTGGAGTAGCAATATGCATTGTTGAGAACTGGTGGAGTAAACAGACTTTCACATTTACAGAAACCCTTCTGATCATTCTGACTGAACCTCCTTCAACCCTTATTGACAGAAAAACAAGAGTCATTTTGTAACCAAAAAGGTCTTTTTGAAAACAAACCCCAAAAGTTTAATTTCCAAAACCTCTGAAAATATTAACTTTCAGCTTTTCCTCCCACTTAAT
The DNA here is from genome assembly GCA_013400835.1 of Zapornia atra. Lineage (NCBI taxonomy): Eukaryota > Metazoa > Chordata > Aves > Gruiformes > Rallidae > Zapornia > Zapornia atra. Next base: position 26,535 of record VZTU01013813.1, read on the forward strand.
TTTTGAAATAAAGTTTCATCAGAATCAATGTGGCTTTGCAGAAAATATTGGAAGCATTGACTAAAGTTTCTGGAAAGTATCAATGACTAAGTACAATCACATTAATGTCTTGGAAGAAATAACTGACTACAAAAACTTGTGTGCAGCCCTCCCATAAAAAACAAATCTGTTGCTGCCTGCTGTTAGATCTCGTGGGTAGCTTTGTAGATAGCGATGGTTCCTGCAGTTTTCCTTCCTTTGTAGTGTGCTGCACAGCTCTTTACTTAGCACTAAATTTGCCTATAATGATCCAGCTAGTAGATAATTACTATTCATGTGCAGTCTCTATGCTTTGTCATCACTCTTAAGTATTGAATAACATCTCTTAGGATAAGGAATAGAGTAAAAGGAATAAAAATGTGCTGCCTTTTGGCAGTATGCCATGTTTCACATGAATGTTGCTGCTTGGTGCTGCCAAAAAATCTGGAAGTTGAACCTTATTCCTACTCCCTCTCTACACTGAATAGATTTCTCACAAGTCTTGTCCTCAAGGCTTTTCATCTCCAGTTTTTCGTATCAATAGAATGATTTTGGCATTGCTTCCGGGACAAGGTCAATAAAACTTCATGGTCTTAAAGCTTGTTAGGCCCTGTGAAGGTTGGCTGGGGTCAACATATGTGCCATGTTTCTGTGCAGTGTTAAGACACCATCACCTCAGCTACCTGAAATCTAATTTTTCCATATGGAAGAGCACTTAGTACTACTGAAAACTGCTTCACCTGCTAAAGGTACCAGGCCTATTCCTGTGCTGAAACCCAAACTAAAAATATACATGGTGCTAACTATTGCCACACTTTCAAATGGAATGCACGGTTGTGCTTTATTGAGCCTGAAACCAGTCCCTCAGATGGTTATGAAATGTTATAGGCATCAAAAGTTTAGATTTCAGTACATAAGCATTTTGAAATTTCAGAATTCTTGATCTTGCTGTAAATAGTAAGAAAATGCTGTTAAAAAATTGCTTTGAAAAATGAGGTTACAGGATCCACTATGAAAAGAAATTTCTGGGTTTGTCTTTTCTTTTCTTTTCTTTTCTTTTCTTTTCTTTTCTTTTCTTTTCTTTTCTTTTCTTTTCTTTTCTTTTCTTTTCTTTTCTTTTCTTTTCTTTTCTTTTCTTTTCTTTTCTTTTCTTTTCTTTTCTTTTCTTTTCTTTTCTTTTCTTTTCTTTTCTTTTCTTTTCNTTTCTTTTCCTTTCCTTTCCTTTCCTTCCCTTTCCTTTCCTTTCCTTTCCTTTCCTTTCCTTTCCTTTCCTTTCTTTTTTGCAGATCTTTATGAAAAAGACCAATTTTGTATATCCTTATGTAGCAACTTTCAGCATTCAAGATGCATAAATCTTCTTTGTGTTTCTTTATCCAACTGGTAATAATCTAACCTGGATTAGTTTTCCAAATTCCCAGCACAGCTAGTACTGAAATACTGGCAGGTGAAAACAGCTTTACATTCCTCCCCAAAGGTATCTCCAACAGAGAATTAGAATTATCCTCTGGAGGTACCTTCCTCTCCTGATGCCTGCAGAGGGAGCAAGGATGGCCAGCTTGGAGCACACAGCTAATTTTGAGACATCCAAAATTCAGAGGGATGAATGTCACTCAAAGAAACCAAATATTTCTTTAACACTCTGTGAGTAAAAACTAACCTAGAGCTGCAGTGTTAGATCCACACTGTCCTTATATTCCCCAATCAAAACGAAAAAGTGCCTAAATTATCTTGAAGTTTGTGGGGTTAGAGAGAAAACAGAGTGGTATATAATAAAGGACTGATGTGATCCCACTTGCTAGAACTGATTCTGATACCAAGATGCTGCAGGAGAGAAAAGAAATACCAGGCACCAAAATGATTCTTATTTACTAGTGTGAGGAGAAAAGAAACAATCCAGGATAGAACCTGATTTATCTCAGAGCTTTCACTTGTTGTACAGCAAAAGGAGGAGAAGTCTCTCTTTTCACCTCTCAAAAGGATTGTGTTTGTTTCTTTCTTTCTTTCCTTTTAGTAAAAAAACTGGATAAACTTTTTTTTCAAGCTGACATTTTTGGTCTCTGATTAAATTGTTTTTCTGAGTTTCTTATCAATATGTTCTGGGAAGCTATCATACAGATGCAGAATATATTAGAAATGTCAGAATACCATCTGTGAGTAGAAAAAAAAGAACAGCAGAGACAGAAAAAAAAATCTTTTTTTTTTTTAATTAATATGATGATAGTCTGATTTTAAAATTCAAAATAAGCATTAGTGTCAGAGAGAAAGGAAATGATGCAGCTCATAGTGAAAGCCAGCAGCTTTATGAAGAGGTTTACAGTAAAGTTTAAAGTTTGCAGAGTTCTGGTAGCTAAAGAGGCTACAGGAATCATAGAACCATAGAATGTGTAAGGTTGGAAGGGACCTTTAGAGGTCATCTGGACCAAACCCCCCCTGCAGTAAGCAGGGACATCTCCACTAGATCAGATCGCTCAGAGCCCCAGCAAGCCTGACCTTGAATATCTCCAGGAAAGGGGCCTCCTCTACCTCTCTGAGCAACCTGTTGCAGTGATCCACCACCCTCATAGTGAAGAACATATAATACCCAACCTAATACCCAACCTAAATAACCCCTTTTTGAGTTTAAAACTATCACCCCTCATCCTATTGCTCCACGTCTTCATGAATAGTTCTTCTCCAGCTTTCCTATAGGCACCTTTCAGGTACTGGAAGGCCACTATGAGGTCCCCCCTGGAGCCACCTTTTCTCCAAGCTGAACAAGCCCAACTCTCTCAACCTGTCTTCATAGGAGAGATGCTCCACACCCTTGACAATGTTTCTGGTTTTCCTCTGGATGTGCTCCAACAGGTCCACATCCTTCTTGTGTTGAGGGCTCCAGAGCTGGACACAGCACTCCAGGTGAGGTCTCACCAGGGCAGAGCAGAAGAGTAGAATCACCTCTCTTGATCTGCTGGCCACACTACTGGTGATGCAGCCCAGGACACAGTTGGACTTCACCCACAAAAATCTGGAAGTCTGGAGAGGGACTGGTTACAAGGGCACAGGGTGATAGGACAAGGGTTAATGGATTTGAACTAAAAAAGGGTAGAGTTAAGTTATATATAAGGGAGAATTTCTTCTCTTTGAGGGTGGTTGAGGCCCTGGCACAAGTTGCCCAGAGAAGCTGTGGCTGCCCCTGGATCCCTGGCAGGGTTCAAGGCCAGGTTGGATGGGGCTTTGGGCATCCTGGGCTTGTAGAGGGTGTCCCTGCCCATGACAAGGGTGTGGAACTGGATGGGCTTTGAGGTTCCTTCCAGCCCAAACTATTTTATGGTTATATGATTCTATGATTTCTTTTCATCTTAAGTTTGATAACATTAAAACAAATACCACAAATTCCCATCAAAAAATGCATGAACTAACTTGTAACACAGGCTGCCTAACTTTAATATCTGTCTGTTGTTAGAAAACTTAATTCTCAATGGTAATTGGATAATAATTCTATACATCTGATGTATTCCATTAATTTTTGAAATTAGACTATAAATTGTACCTTCACTCTACACCTGCACTCTTCACCCTAAACTTCAGTTTGTAGTTGTCCAGGAGAGGCCTCAGGAGTGGTTAAATTCAGGGTTTTTTGAAATTTATTAATCTGACTTCTTCAGTACTGGACATCTGGAGAAAATAATTCCCCTTTATAGCTACAGTCATGTGGTCTTAAATCTGAGGTAGCCCCAGTCCCTAAAAAATTATAAATGGACAACAGATAGTTAATTCCACTCTATCAAGCAATTCTCTCCATCCACCAAGAACAGCAGATTAATTTTAGATTTCAAGACTGAAAATTAGCTTTATTTGAAACCACTGCAAAGGATGGGTAAGTAATGAGACAGTCGGTGAATGGAAATAAAAGCAGACTTACAAGGTACTCAAAATATTTTGTTTGAGTTTGACTTTCATGTCATACAAGTGAAAATTCTGAATTAGTCATTTCTAAATGAAGCAATAAACATTTTGTCATTCTGAAAATGCCAGTCTAGGGCATGATGATTTGATGTTGTCATGCTGCTTACTGAGTGAAATCCCAAAGAAATCAGACTGATTTAATGATTTTGATTTTTCTTAGTGCCCTTTAGTTCCCCTGAGGTTTTGTTAAGTCTTTCTGTACTACTGACTCTCCTCAAAGACTCCTTGCTTTCCAAATTATTTTGTTCCCAAATTGCATTAAAAAATACAGATTCTGGAACTTACATTTTAAATAACATAAAGATATTAGTACTGTTTCTTTAATAAAATTGGTTGATTTGGCAAACCTCAATACATAATACTATGTTGCCTGGGCTGTTATTCAAAGAAGTTTTTATTCTAGATACATTTACCTGAATGTAACTATCATTTTTTATTGAGATTTGGGAAGAATAATGTTTTGTGGAAGTGTTATACCTCAGGCATGTCCAAAGTTTTTTTTCAGAAGTATTTACAGTGCTGCTGCATATTTTTATTAAGAAATAGCTCCACATCATCATAAAGTTTAACTTCTACAGGCTTTTGAAGGAAAGCTTAATCTATACACAACACCTGACTTTGAATTTGGTGCTCCACAAGCTTGATTGCTGGATCTGAATGATATTTTTGCTGTCATTCACAGCGGTTTAATGTTGTCAGATCATGCAACATCTCCCCCGTTGACATTCACACGGCATAAACAGCCCACAATTATCAAAATGAAAGGCTGTTATTGCAGCAAGAAGAATGCAGCCCTACCCCGGAGTTTGCAAAATGATGGGTTGCAATCACCAGCCTGAGATAAGCGTTCCTGAACAGCCCCTTTTGACGGAAGTTCGGGTCTCAGCTTCAGAGCCCTATTCAGTGCAGTAATACACATAATTGATGCCTTTTCATCCTCCTTTGTTCAACTCTCCAGTCAGCTTAATTAAGATCTTGTGAGGGGGTAATGAAGTAAACATTTCAACGAATATCTGCATTAGTTTGATGGCAGATGCCCGCAATTAAAGTACTGTAGCTACATTACAGCACATATATTCTACATTGCTTTCAGATCTTTTCAGGACTTTCCAAATGAACTGTTGTGAATTGTGCCTAGATGGGACAACACCAGCCTAAGCTCTGAACCAGGACACACACAAAGAATGAAGGAAGTCAAATGGGACATAGGCAAAACCCAGCTTGGGCTCACCTTTGCTTTTCTTCGCGCGGAGAGGGCTTTGATTGTAGTGACATGTTAGAAAAATTGGGTAAAAGCATCAGACTATTAATTTAAACAGACTTAAGAAGGATGGGAGGAAAAGGATGAGAAAAAGAGAGACAAAATGGCAGAAGGGACATGATAGCTAACTTAGGTCCTTTGCTAACATTACCAAAACTATCACAGGCATGACTTGAGAGCTTAGCAATGTACACACATCAGACTATAGCTTTGAGTTCAGGACCAGAGGATGGGTCAAGATAGCCCCTGTGGTGTGGAACACCTTAATTTTCATTAAAAGGCTCTTGATGACTATAACTAAATGTCTTTGAACTGAACCCTTCATCTCAGACTGCTTCCCCTCATAGTCAAGTAGGTACTTCCATAAGTTGGACTTATGCTGACCATCTGCTTCAGGGTAGCAGCAGCAGTTCCCATGCAGTATCTACACGACACCTAGGGTAGAAGTATCTCCCATTAAACTAACCACATCCCTGTGCCAGAGAGCAGAAGGCAGTGAATTCATTTGCTTTGGCCATTATGAGGTAGACCACAACCGGAGGTGGGAGAACTTTCCTGGCAGGTTTCATTACACTGACATAGCTGTGAAGGACATTTGATTGACATTGGAAATGACACAGTCCAAAAGCAGAGGAGCTGGTAGTAAATAAGAAGCTGTCAGAGTAATCTGACAGACAAACTATGCAGAGCAGAAAGGCAAATGAATCAAAAGGAGTTGGCTTGTAGGTACTGCTGCGGAGAAGAGAGAAGCAGCTCATTTAAAGGCAGGACAAGAAGTTATAAAGAGGTGGCTTTAACATGAAATTTCTTGCAGAAAAGTGACCCTTAATTTATGGAGTTTTTTTAACTGTTTACCCAAACAAAAGACTGAAGAAAAAAAAGAAGAAAATACTCCAGAACAATCTGTCTGTCTCCCTGCAGTTCTTTTTTTTTGGGGGGGGGTCAGTAGCAGAAAAACTTTTTGGGAAAGCCACCATCCCTGCTAGCCAGCAGATCTAACTCAGCAGATCCAGTACAGGGGGTATATCCAACACAGAGGCACATCTCAGCACTTAAATTTTGACCTCGTTAGAGAAACACATTTGTGCTGCATCTTCTCTTGCATTCCGGATAAAGGAAATGGACGTGGGGAGAGAGAGACAAGAGCAAAGAAAATAAATAGAATCTCTTTCTTCTTCCATTTCCTTCTCACCCACCACTCAGTACTCTTCCTCTGTGGTCCTTGTATCACTGACTGTTTTCCAGCACTGCATAAGTCCTTCATTACCTCTAGCTGCCAAAGCTTCTTAATGAGGGAATTACCATTCACAACTGTTACCACAAACACAAAACAACAGTCTACCAGATCCTCTTATCAGCTGGTTACTGATAATGGTCCAACCTTTTTGAGCCAGTTTCAATCATCCATTCACCTCCATGGTCTATTTTCTTCCAAGAGAAACAACTTTGCTTCAGCCTGAGCTGGAGAGGACATAGATATCAACAAGCAGACTGCAGCCAGTCAGGAGCTCGCTCACCCCATGCTGCTTCCCTGCAGTACCTCCAGATGTTGGGATGAAAGCTCTATGGGAGGCATTTCACTTTATTAGTACTAAAAGAAATGAATTACAGAAAACAGAGATTTGAGAGACCTACTAGGGCTCCAAGGCACTGCACAATGCTCCCAAGAGTCAATTTTATAGTACTTTGTCCAGTGTAGTTCTCATTTTGCCAAAGGGATGTATGGGATCCAGAGGGAAATGTTTCTGAAAGAGAGCTATAACTATCTACACTAACGTAAGAATGCAGCAGCTAACAAAAGGAAAGAAGATTGCCTTTTGTGTGCTACAATATTAACCAAAACAAGGCAACCCCACTGCCACTGACACAAGTAGGCATTGGTTTATATTGCTAGGAAGGCTAGAAATACTGCTTGGAGAAGCAGGTGTGTTGGAACAAGAACCTAGATAAAGTGAAAATAGATGTGTGCTGGAAGAATTGGAGTAGAGTAATGGAACAGGACTTTGATGCAATTAAAAATCAACCCCACTTCACACCAAAGTGTGTGAAGGACATACAACTCCTTGAAAGAGCCCAGTGCAGGGCTACCAAGGTGATCAAGGGAGTGGAACACCTTCCTTGTGAGGACAGGCTGAGGGAGCTGGGCCTCTTTAGCTTGGAGAAGAGGAGACAGAGGGGTGACCTTATTAAGGTTTATAAATACGTAAAGGGTGAGAGTCAGAAGAACGGAGCGAGGCTCTTCTCTGTGATGGCCAGCGATAGGACGAGGGGCAATGGGTGCAAGCTGGAGCAGAGGAAGTTCCATGTGAACATAAGGAGGAACTTTTTCCCTGTGAGGGTGACAGAGTCCAGGGACAGGCTGCCCAGAGAGGAGTCTCCATCTCTGGAGACATTCAAACCCACCTGGATGCGTTCCTGTGTGATTTAGTCTGGGTGATGTTGCTCTGGCAGGGGGGTTGGACTAGGTGACCTTTCGAGGTCCCTTTCAACTCCTAACATTCTGTGATTCTGTTATTCTTCACAGACATCAATCACCTCAAGAACAAAAAAGTATTACTCACAGAAAATAACATTATCACAACAGCGAAGTGGACAATCCACCACTCGTCATCCCTTCACCACAATTAGAACAACAGAAATTCTCCACAATTATTCCATTCCCCAGCTATATTTAGTCCATTTTTTCCTGTTACCTCTTCCAATTACTGTTCTCATCTCGAATTCTTCAGTCCCCACATTGGGTTTTATAAACGACTGTGGTGGTTTAACCATGACCAGATACCAGGTGTCTGCCAAACTGCTCCATCACTCCCCTCCTCAGCAGGACAGGGAGGGGAGAAAAATAAGATGGGAAAACCAACCCCAAATAAGTCAAGATAAAGGCAGTTTAATACAGCAAAAGGAAAAGGTCCTACATGGAAGCAAGGGAAAAGCAAAGATTTCTCTCTACTTCCCATCAGCAGGTGATGTCCAGTCACTTCCCAGGACACAGGGCTTCAGTATGTGTAGCTATTGTTCCAGGAGACAAACACTGTAAAAAAAATCTGAATGTCTCCTACTTCCTCCCCTATCTCTCAGCTTCTTATTGCTGAGCAGATGTCACATAGCTTGAAATACCTCTTTGATCATTGGGGGTCAGCTGTCCTGGTTGTGTTCCCTCCCAAGGTCTTGTCCACTCCCAGCCCTCTACTGAGTGGGATGTTGAAGAGACAGCCTTGATGAGTGCCAGCCCTGCTCAGCAAATAAAAGTGACCATATGTTGTCATGGTTGTCATAAAGCCAGCCATATGTTGTCATCCTCAGCACATAAAGCTGGGGAAGAAGAAGGAAGAAGGGGATGTTTGGAGTGTTGGCATTTGTCTTCCCAAGTAATCATCACACATTATGGAGCCCTGCTTTCCTGGGGATGGCTGAACACCCACCTGCCCATGGGAAGTGGGGAATTAATTCCTTATTTTGCTTTGCTTTTGTGTGCAGCTTTTGCTTTACTTATTAAACTTCTGTTATGTCAATCCACTTTTACTCTTCTGATTCCCTCCTCCATCCTGCTGAGGGGAGGGGGGGTGGTGGTGAGCAAGCAGCTGTGTGTAGCTTAGCTGCCGTATGGCATAAAGCTATGACAAGCTTAACTTTATTTACCTTCAGTGTGCAGCCCATGGCTCCTGTTAAGCTATTGTCCATAAATTTGAAAACCTCACTGCTGTCACCCATGTATAAATAGCTGCACATAGAGATTAATTCACCTCTTAGCCTTCTTTTTAAATGAAGTGAATTAGATAAGCTCCATGGAGGTTACACTGTAAGGGTTTCCAACACTCAAGGAGCCTCCTCTTAATTCTCTCTAATACTATTTCCACATCTTAATACAGGTTTCCCACAAGAAGAAATGGCTTATAACAGTTTTATCAATGTTCTACCCATGAGAAAGTTCATTTTCTTAGGCCTGACATCCCTAGCTTTTTGCAGGCTGAACACAATGGCCCCCAAAATCTTCTTTGAGTCCTAAGCAAGTATCACATGCCGTGACCAAAGCCCATCATTTTCTTTTCCTGTTGTATTATGGGGTTTTTTTTTATCTGTGTTACATGTCTAAGTTTCTACTGTAGGCAATAAATATCTAGTCAATACAGTCAGACACCTCTGGAAACTTATTCAGTTGATCAAATGTAGATTTACCATGGGAAAAGCTAAATTCTCCAATCTTGAAAGTAAGCCATCCAAACCATCTGGTACTAATAAATTACCCTCAACATTTGCTGCTCTGTCAGTCTTCATATCATCAGCAAGCCTTGCCATAAACCATTCTGTAGTACTTTCTCTATTGATAAAAGTATTAAATGTAGTAAAACAACTATCTAAGAAGCCATACAGGTAATAGCTAATAAACAGCACCTATTTGAGATCTACCATGGAGACAGTTTTTAAACCATTTAATATCTGACTAGTTAATTAAAGAATTTTCCATCAAAACAATAATAAATCTAGAGCTTTTCCAGTAAAGGAAATTTATATCCTTTCTATTTTTTCATAAACCATAAATGTAATCCTAGCCAAAAAAGATAAGATTATGTATATTTTACAGCCTGTTCTCTGAAACCATGATACTTAATGCCAATTATGTATTTAACTTCTAATTTCTGTTGTTAAAGGCAATTATTAACTATTTATGATTGTAATTATGTCAAAATAACAGCTCAGAACTCCAAGGGAATATTCTAAGGTATTTTAAATTGTTTAGTATTTGGAAAGTCTTCAATTTTCATAAATGTCTACAATCTTACACAGGTGGTTCATTAAAATCTTTCCTCACTTAAACCTATGACTGCCAGTAACAAAGGCTAGTTGATTTGGAAATGTTTTAATGTTAGAGGATATTACCGTAGATTTAGGAGCAGCATTTTAAAACTGATGAGAACTACAATTTGCTGACTGGTGCATGGGAAGATTTCTGAAGCATACTAGAAATACCAGTCAATGACTATGTCTTTCTTTACGCTCCTAACTACCTGACAGAACTGGTCCTTGACCCTTCTTTGAGCTATATCATTCAGGTGTTTTTAATAAAGTAATGCACTAGTTTTACAGCTTAATGTGCATACATTAAAATTATAATGGCTAATGTAAATTTATTATTGTAGCATAAATCCATTACTCTGTTAATTATTCCAGGCATATTGTGTGCACAAAATAATATTCTGTACAACAGCTAATAGTCATTTGGCCTTTTGGGTCTTTCAGCATATAAGTTCTTAAAGCCTAAAAGTTGTGCTCCCTTATGCTGTGGTATTCATGCAAGAACTCACAGGTATAACCTTTACTTTCAAGTGATCATAGAATCATAGAATCATTTAGGTTGGAAAAAAGCTATAAGATCATCAAGACCAACCATTAACTTAGCACTGCCAAGTCCAACCACTAAACCATGTCCCTGAGCACCACATCTACCCAGCTTTTAAATACCTCCAGGGACAGGGACTCAACTGCTTCCCCAGGCAGCCTGTTCCAGTGATTAACAACCCTTCCAGGGAAGAAATTTTTCCTAATACCCAATCTAAACCTCCCCTGAAACACTTGAGGCCATTTCCTTTTGTTCTATCACTAGTTACTTGGGAGAAGAGACCAACCCCCACCTGGTTACAACCTCCTTTCAGGAAGTATTAGAGAGTGATAAGGTCTCCCCCCAACCTCCTTTTCTTCAGGCTAAATAATCTCAGCTAACAAGCCTTTTTGTTTTCCATTGATCCACCGAGCTATGCCCATGCTTCCCTGTAAAATGATTAAGGACATTTCTCTGAAGCCAAATGACATGGTTTGACTGATGCTCATATATCTAAACTCTCTTTCCCCTGAAATAAAGTGTCAAAATCTAATTTGCCAGTAGGAATGATTTCCGAGAAATGTGATCCTTAAACAGTGCCAGACCACTGTCCTGGGCTGTGCTAACTGGCACACACCGAAAGCATGCCAGGAGCTGTGCCAAGCATTAACCAGTGCAGTCATCTGGAGGCTGGCACCTTAGCCTGTATCCTGATACTGGTTTGTTCTTGAGTGGATCTCAGCTGCAGTTTATACACCACTGGGGCTGTAACATGACTGTTACTAAGGCAAGGCAATAAAGAAACTACCTGTGGGCAAAAAATGTCTCAGGTACCAGAAAATTCTTTATCCCCACAGTTGTCTTAGGGAAATCATTGATACCAATGTCAAGATATTCCACTCTTTGGGCAAGCATGCTGACCATCCTGAAGGATCCCAGTGTGGATGTTTTCCTCTCCAAGGTTCATGAGGCTGGGGAAGCACACCAACCATCCACAGTGTTACCTGGAAACAGCTGGCAATGATCTCATGGATGCTGATTTGGTTGATGCTTTAGTTGCTCTGAAGGCAGGAGGAACTACGCTTAAAGTAATTTCCCATGCCTAAGGTCAGATGTAGCCTTGTAGTGTACAGCCTAATTCTAATGTTAAACTGTATAGGATACAGAATAATACAACATATGTACTTGCTGTGGGTTATCTTTGGCCAGCAGCTAGACACCCATACAGCCAGTCACTCACTCCCCCATGCAACAGGATGAGGGAGAGAATTGGGAAAGGAAAATGAAAAAAACATGTGGATTGAGATAAAGACACTTGGGGTGGGGTGGGGTGGGGGGGAGCAAAAATCCAAAAGAAATGGTGCAAAAACAATCACTCACCACCTGCCACAAGCAGACCAATGCCCAGCCAGTCCCGAGCAATGGCTTCTTTGGAAAGTCAAAACTTCAGGCTGTCAATTTCAGACACCCCAGTTGCTAAATAACAGTTGTTGGATTGCACTGAAGAAACCCCAGATCACTGTAATTATACATCTTCTTTCCTTCTGTAGACCTTAATGCTGCCAGGAGGATATCCTGAAGACCTATGTGTTTATTCAAGATGGGGCCTGCTGCATCTGATCTTTGTCCCTCTCTGTATGCTGTTACTTCCTTTCACTGAGCATGTGCAAAGCACAATTCCCATCCACAGTGAGGTGACCATCAGGGGTTGACCTCTGCTGCTGGAGCGCAGAGTTTAAGTAACTCAGTCTCCATTTTCCATACTAATGTAGACAGGCTTGATCCTGCGCTTGGTGTGATACATCTATTCCTGACCATAAAACTCAGTTCTTATGGTAAGTGCTCCACAGACATGTATTGAGAACGGTGTGATAGAGCCAGGGCAGTTTAGGTCCTAGAGACAGATTCTCATTATTTAACCTGCTAAAGCAGAATAAAGGCAATATTGCTGGTTACAGAGACACACACAGAGCTATAGTTTTACTTAAAAAATACCCAAAAACTCTCCAGTCCCTAGTCAGATGTAATGTAGATTTCTGTATTTGCCACTGACTTATAAACAAGAAGGATCTTAAAATGTTAAAGATTTTCCTGGAATTTACCTCAACTCTGTATGCCCCAAATATCACAGTTTGCAGATCTAGTATTCTCCTCTGTTACCACTCTTCTTATTCCTACATTGTCACCAGACTGATGTTCACGATTTCCTCCACAATGCTTCCAAAATTGAGCCATCAATTATCCCTATAGCATGAAATATTCCCTCAAAATAATCAATTAACTAACCTGATGAATGACTTGATCAGAACAACTTGAATTTTGCTCTCCCTCAGCCCATTGCTTCCCTCTTCAGTTACCTCACAGATTTTGCTGTGACACAGTAATAGGCAGAGATGGAAAATAGCACCCTTCATTGTTTCATGGTTCAATGGTATTTTTGCTTGCTAATTTTAGACATACAGATTTAAGCCACCAAAGAACAGTAGACATTCCAGGTAATGCCGAAACTTCACATTTTAAGAGATTGCTTTTTACCAAAAAATACCCCAGCTATATCTGAAAAGTCTCAGAATAGGCAACAGTGGGGGCATATGAAGTCAGTTACAATCTTTAAAGAGCCCAGGACACCTGAATGAGAAAGTCTGAAGTTTGACTACATTCTCGTGGTACTTCAGATTTTGCTGAATGTGTACAAATTCCATCCTGTGGCAACCTATACAGATACAGATTTGGAGAAGGGCTCTGCTGAGCTCTAGTTCCAGAGAAATTTATGCCACTGACTCTCTGGAAACAGAGATTATAATGAAGTCAATTTAGTTTTCTCTATTCAAAGGCCATTTAGTTCCTTGATTAGATTGTTTTAGGAATATTAAATGCCTACTGCTGGAAAAAAAATTAAAATAGTCTAAACTTTTCAATCAGCTCGACCATGAGAACCAAGCCTGAGAAAACATCATTTAAAAAAAAAGCAAAAACAAGCTAGAAACAAAAAAATAAATGTGCCTCTACAGCTCAGTCTGATAATAACCTCCTTGGTAAAATTATATGAACTTTGTGTTCTGGAACAATAGTATAAATGAGTTAATTGTAGATCTAAAAATTGTTTGCCAGCTGCTATCTATTCTGTTACCAGCACCTGTTTCAGCTCACGCCCTCATTAATTAAAATGTGATGAGCAAGCAGACAAGTTCAAAACATAGTGCTGACAATGTCTGTAAAGCTGACATGAAATCCATATTTGCAGTCCTCATCCAAAGCCAGGAAGTAATACATCTGTAATTCAATAGAGAGGGGGATTTTTGGTTGGTTTTGACGTGGTTTTTTTTTCCTTCCTTCAAAACTGCTACAGTAATTAATCCATTCTTGAAGGCTAAATTTTGGCTGTGCTAAACTGAGGATAGAAATCACGGGCTTTCTAGAGCAGAAAGGCATCAAATGAGAAATTATACCTATGAAATAACACCAGTAAAATATTCCAAATATTATTTATTCATTTAAAAATTAAATGCAGATTGCAAATACTTAAGATGTTATCCATTTTCACCACTGACTATCCCTTCACATCAGAATTAACAAGAGCTATAGCATGTCATAACTGGATAATTCTCCTTTAAAGAATTTTAACTTCTCAGCAGCATTTTTAAGTTCTGCATCAGAAGCCACCAAACCTCTATGACGTTGAGTACCACCTATTTTGCAGAGCTGCTTAAGCTAGATGGAAACTTCTAGTAACTCTGCATATCACCCCACTTGGGCTGAAACTTCTCACAGCATGTAACAGCTATGCTCACAGGTCCTTGGGCGTGTTGGTCTGTATGATGGGTGCCACCTTTTTCCTAGAGATCCAAAAATATTGAAGCTTGTCCACCAGGCAGCAGGACTCTGCCTAGACTCCCCAGAGAACCCTCAAGTGTTAAACATCAAAAGAAATGTAAATAATCTGTCAACTTGTGCCAGCATCTTGTAATTCTTCCACATAATTGCCTACTTTCTGGTGCACTCACCCATAAAAAAGAAGGCCTTGTCCTGATGGAGAATTGCATACTAAACTTTGAAGGAGAGGCTGAAGATGTAGGTTGTGGTGTGATAAATATATTTTACAATGCAATTTGATACTGAGACAGGAGAACAAGCATCATGGGACCTGAAAAAAACAAAGCTGGAGGCATTCTGATTCTCGTCTGTTTGTTAAGGACACTCTGCAATGTCCCAGCCTTCAAACCTTGCTTGGTGAAATATATGCATTAGAACATCAATGGATAAAACCCTCATGGCAGTTGAGTGCTGAACCTCATATGTCCCCATTCACCAGCAAGTGTCCTATCAGGAGAGTTAGAACCTCATAGCTGCTGTTCCTTTGACTCTACTTGCAGCCACAAAAGGGTTTTAACTTCAAGGGAAGCAGGAGAAGAAGTGCAAAAGGGAGGAGATATTTATGCAGGATACTCTGAATTATGAGGAATACACATGACAACTACCTCAGCCCTCAACAGTACCCTTCCCCATACTGAAATGCATCACAAAACTGAAAGAACCACCCAAACATCACATAGAAACTTACTTCAGTACCATAATATCTCCCTGATATTAGTTACCATAAACCATCATATACCTAATGCCAAGGGAGAAATCATTATAACTAATGCCAAGGGAGAAACAACCTATCAGAGAAGCAGTAGGTCCTGCATTTGGATCTACAAGATGCATCAAATGCTCTTATGGAAGATAATGGTGAATTCGGTGATTCTGTGAAACAAAGAGACTACCTTGCAGCAGAATGAAAGTCTTCTCATAAGGCAGTCACTAAATCTCTGAACTCTCAGTCCTTCTGGGAGATCTATAAAATCATTTAACATATGACCCTAGGAACAAAAGCCCACAGCTCTGCAGCATGCTCACACATGCTGTAATTCAAAACATTTGTTTTGAGACAATGCAGTCATAATTCCCTGGTAGGCTGACTAGATTCTGCACTTTAAAAGAGCAATGTCTCTTTCCTTCAAAGATAATCATACCATTATCTCTCTTATGTTTTTCTGCTTCCTATGTGCCATCTACCTTTGCTTTCAAACGGTGTAAGAGATTAATTGATTTAATTACACTCTGAGCAATTCCTCTCAAATTGTACATAGTTGTATTCAGATTTTTGCTTCCACCTTAAAGAGCAGACACTTCACTTTTAAAAGATCATATCCTTACCATTATTGAGCTAGGAAAACAAATAAGGAAATTGTAGTCCAAATTGTGTTTACAGTATAATTTTATTTTGGAAGATGTAATATGATGGAACCATATTCCTAAGTCTAAACATCTTCTAGAAGAATATGCCATCTGCATTAATACCTAGTTTCTTCTTCTCATGATGCTACCAGAAAATGTTTGATATTAAGCAAATAAAAAAATGACAATTGTTGAAGAAATCCCAACACAGATATGTTCTCCAGAAGTGTTTTGCCTTGTCTTGTCTTTTAATGTAAACCTGGATATTAGTTTGATAATGTATAATAAAACAAATTATTCTGTATTATTCCTACTATTTAAGACATATTGTTTCTTAAATTAAGCTGGGTCAGAATTTTTTTTTCTATGTTATCAATAGTGTTGTGATTTTTTTCCCAGATTCTTGGAAGAAAAAGATCCAGAACTGTAATGAGAGAAAGGGAATGACCTTTCTAATATTTCCTTCATTTTTTTCCTGCCACACACTTTGAACTCATCCAGCCTTAAGGTGCATGTGAAATGCAGAGCATTTATCTCATTGCATATCCTTGTGTACCTTACGCTAAATACTGCTGATGAAGAAACAGCCAGCCTCCACCTGCGAGCCAATTTGTTTCTCAGAAATCTCTTCAAAATCCATTTCAAGCTTATTTCCACAGCAAACCTCCATGTTGACTGCCACCCAACTGTTCACCACAGCAGGAGATACACAATGGAAAACGACTCCTAGCACGGATTCACAGCACCAACAGAGTTATTCTTCCATGGCTTTAGAGCTTCTTCCTCCTTTATACTTGCAACCTTCAGATATTTATAGTCCTCTCTTTATACTCACATGGCCTGTATACAAATAAAAACAAGTGAAAATCCTATTTTCCCTCTGGTTTTAAGCCTTTTGGTAGCAGTCAGTACCAAGACTAGAAAAGGGTAGATTTAGGTTATATATTAGGAAAAAAAGTCTTAAACATGAAGATGGTAGATCACAGGAACAGGTTGCCCAGAGAGGTGGCAAAGACCCCATCCCTGGAGATATTCAAGGTCAGGCTTGATGGGGCTCTGAGCAATTTGATCTAGTGAAGATGTCCCTGCTTATTGCAGGTGGGGGTTGAACTAGATGGCTTTTAAAGTTCCATTCCAACCTAACACACTCTATGAGTCTACGATTCCATAAGACCAAGTATTAATTTTCCCTATTCTTTTAACTTCTTAAAACTTGCAAACCTTACTGCCACTGTGTTCTTCAGAGTCATAGCAACTGTGTTGTATTTTCAGACTTAATATTGATCCAAACAGGAGGCATGAAATTTCTTCAGTGGCAGCTGAAAATACAGTGGTGTTACTAGTTTTCATGTATACTTCTCAAATTGCATTCTAGGCCCATAATGCAGAGAAGGGTTTACTACATCAAACAGATGAGTAAGGAAGCACAAGGAAAATTGAAACCGCCATCTGCATATATTCAGCTTTTTTTTAACAAATAGAGTCATCATGTAAAATTAGACAGAAAAGACAATGAAGTTAAGCATATGCCTAAAGTCGTTTGATCCCATTATTGTAAAAGCCCATTAGAAAATAATTACATCTCTATGCTTACTGCCAGTGGTGTGTAACCATATTGGAACAGGTGACATTGGAACTGAAATTTTTTTTAGAAGGTATTTTAATTCAGGAGCAATTATGACACAGCCACCAATTAACTGCAGGTTCGGAGGGTATGTAAGAGGAGCAGACTTTAGCCTCAAAGTGTTTCACATTATTTGCAGAAGGTAAATCAGGTGAGGCCAGGGGTATTTGAGCAATTAAAGCATCATTTCATATATTTAATTTGGAGCTCTCCACCTAATTTAAAGAGAAAGTATGTTTCAAAAAAATGGTCTCATTGAGTTGGCATAAAAGGAGTAGAGCTGAGGCTGCCTTACCTAATGGATACTACCCTTGCTAATCCAACGACATAGCACACCACACTGAGGAGTTACCATTCAGAGAACACAGACCTTAATCTGAACTTGAGGAAGAATCCACATGTCATGTCAGAGCTTGTAAGACCCTGACTAAGGTACCACTTCACCCAACGCTGTGTCTTCCAGTGCAAGTTCTCTGGTTTCTGATCTATCCTCAAGGGATAGCTGGTTTCAGGGAGCCTGGATATTATGGTTTAGCCCTAGCCAACAACTAAGCACCATGCAGCCACTTGCTCACTTTCCCCCAGTGGAACGGAAATGGAAGAGTAGAAGTGAGAAAACTTGTAGTGAGACATAAAAGCAATTTAACAGTTTAAGAGGGGACACACACACACAAACTATACAATTAATAATATTAATAATAATAATATAATACACAAACCAAATTATGAACAACCGAATTTGTCTCTACCTGAAGGTGATGCTGCATGACACCTTTGCCTGCTGTGCAAGACCCCGAAGCTCACCATGCTCTCAGTGGAAGGGAAGCAGAACAGGGAATTCATTCCTCACTTCCCATGGGCAGGCAGCTGTTCAGCCATCCCCAGGAAAGCAGGGATCCATCACATGTAACAGTCACTTGTGAAGACAAATGCCATCATCCCTGAGCTGCCACTCAAGGCCCCAAGATGCTACTGCACAAGATCCCCTGACCCTCAGCTGCATGATGTCATATGGTATGGAATATAATATCCCTTTGGCCAGGTTGGGTCACGTGTCCTGTCTGTATCCCCTCTCAGCTTCTTGGGTTCTCACCGCTTGGTGAGCAGCATGGAAAGCTGGAAAGTCCTTGACTGCTCTGCAACAACTGAAAACATTGGTGTGTTACCAGTATTATCCTCATCTCAAATCCAATACATAGCACTACACCAGCTACTAAAGGGAAAATTAAATATGTCCCTGTAAAACCAGGATACTGGAGTAGGTAATGGCTGGAAGATGCTTATCTTAATGTTTGTAAGGTGGTTCACTCCAGAGCACAACAACCAAAAGTAACAGTGGCTCCAGTTCGATGTCTTCTCATTTTCATCTCTGCAAATTCAGGCTAACTTTATAGATGCCATTTAGCATACATTAGCATAAAACAAGGCAAATGAGAGACGGGAGGGATAAGGCTCATTAATTTTATATCTAGTTTTATGTGGAAGAATTGTAAGGGTGTGTACTAGGTCTGGTTGGGATGGAGCTAACTTTCTTCATAGCAGCCCACTTTGGATCTGTGACTAAACCAGACATCTTAGCTATGGCTGAACCATGTCTGCACAGCGCCAAGGCCTTTTCTTTTTCCCATTTTGTTCCCCCAGTGAGCAGGCTGGGAATGGGCAAGAGTTTGAGTAAGGACACAGCCAGGGCAGCTGATCCGAACCAGCCAAAGGGATAATCCATGCCACATGATGTCATGCTCAGCAATTGAAACTGGTTTGTCTTCCACAAGGAGGTGTTGCTCAGAGACTGTCTAGGCATCAGTTTGCTTGTGGGAACTGGTAAGTGCCTTTGCACAAGTCTCTTCCCTCCTGTTTCCTTCAATTGGTTTGGTGGGGTTTTGGGGGGGGTGGTGGTGTCTGGTTTTTTGTTGGTTTTTTTTTTGCTTTTGTTCTTGTGCTGCTTTTGGCTGGGACTTTCTTCAAACACATTCCTCACCAAGGCAGATGTCATAGATTTTAGAACAACATCTTCAGATTGCAGTTCTGTACATGTGGGAGTATGTGGGTGTTTCTTGCCATTCTGTTGTTCCTGTCACTTGAGTTTTCTTGTCCAGACAGTTAAAGCTGTTTACCATAACAAGCTGACATTAACTTCAGTCATGCAACTTATGAATCGGAGTTTTTAAAAGATGGAGAGAAAGGTCTAGAGGGAAGAGGGGGAAGAAATCATCCAGGAGCTCCCATTTCTGTGACATGGGTGATCAGTGAAGCATAGCCATAAAGCTCATTTGTAAAAATACACTTTTTTGTATGTGAGGTGTTTCTTCCCCTTCTTGCAGCAGTCTAGCTTGGCTGCCCTTTCCAACTGTAAAATAGTAGATCTGAGGGAGAATGGGAAAGAAAGAGTCAAAATACACATTTACTCCAGATATGAGTTTGGGAACTTAGGACTGGATCTTTGACTCTCACTCTTCTTAATCAAAGGCATCCACATCATTAATACAACAGACAAATGCCTCCTTGCCAGTCCATTGTCTCTGCTCCACCGGATCTTTGAAAGTCTCTCCCAGGACCCTTTTCCCTTCACAGTCTGTTCTCTTACTAGATTTCAGCCTCAAATTCTTTATTTTGTTCATCCAGCAGTACTATTATTTTCCTTAAACAGTTTTTCCTCCTTCTTGGAACCCACATGATTCAATTACACTTGACATTTTCTATGGATTTGGTCATAACTTCTTCTGTTTCATAAGCAGAGCAAAGGTTAGATTTCCTTCTATAAGAAAATCCTCTCACTTCTCCAATCTTTCCCTCTCCTTTTTCCTGCCTTGCATGTTTAGTTTGTAGAGAGGGTAAGGCAGAATAAGTTTATACCCAAACACATAAGTTTGTTATCTTTAACAACAGGGCTCCTATTTTGACTAGGGCCTCTGGGGACTGAATTGCAAGTTAATAAAGTTGACAAGGAACATAGGCAAGGAGGAATAGCCACCTATCTCATTTGTCACCCTAGATGAAACAGGTTTGCATTCTTCAGAATGCTGGCTACCTATAACGAGTGGTAGTTCTCCTTGATTAATTTTTACTGTATACACAGGGAAGCAGTGCAATTCCCTTCATTGCTGACTTGGTTGATAACATATACTGATCGGAGACAGAGATCAGATCAACATAACACGTTGCTGTGCTCACAGTCCACCTCCTGAAAATCCATTAACATTGCCAATCTCTTTGATTCATGAATCATTTTCCCAGGCAACATTTTTCTATGTAGGACAATTACAATGAATAACTTCCAAGATCCTGGCAAAGAAATCTATCCTGCTTCCTTGGTGGAAACACTACAACAAACAAAGCATATTTTAAAGACCTGAACTAGAACAAGAGCGGATTAAAGTCAGAAATGTGCTCTGTGGAGACATGAAAAACACCATGTGATGTGGTTGGTACAGCTACGTAAAACAGAAGGATTGGCTGCCCTCCAGCCATCACTCTTAGAAATAACCCTACGGCTTACATTATCACAGAATTATTATCCCATGGAAATCAGTTCTAGTAGTTCTTTCTGCTCCATGATAGTACACCGATGAATTCTGGGGTCTCGTTGCCTTCTGCAGGTCATAAATCTTTATATCCCAGGACAATCTTTCTTCATATCACCATCCAAAACTCAAACCACAAGAACTTTTGAGACAAGAACTTTTGAGAGACTTAAATTTCTGAATTTTTGAATTGCTGAAACTCGTAAACAACTGTGGGGTTTTTTTTGTTGTTTGCCAGATTATGGAAATTTCACACCAAAACTGATGTATCATTATATGATGTGCTTTATCCACTTGTGGCAACAATTCCTGTTTAAAAGATGCTAGTATCTAAACAGGTAAGAAAGATGCAGCAGCTTCATAGAATAGTTTGTGTGAAGTTTATCAAATGTGCATGCAATATACAGGCTTTTTCCAAGTATCCTTTAAGTATCTGTCTTTTCTCAGATTATGAATAATTTATTGAATTAATACTGAATTTGGACTTCTAAATGCAAAAACCGTATCTGCAGTTTAGCTGCCTGGACTTTGTGTTTGCTTTCTGGCCCCGAGTTGCTGGGAACATGATAATAAGGAATGACACTTTTGAAACCATCAGAGTAGTTAAAACAGAAGCCAGACCTTTTTAAAAGAGTACACTAATTTGCTTTAGATCAGTTAGAGTAGATACAGCAAGAATGAGAAAAACATGAAAAAGCTATGCTAAAATGGAACAATTAACCTCTCTGCAGGAAGAAGGGCAGAAAAACTACCTAAAGCCAACTGC
Source organism: Zapornia atra (assembly GCA_013400835.1). NCBI lineage: Eukaryota > Metazoa > Chordata > Aves > Gruiformes > Rallidae > Zapornia > Zapornia atra. The sequence continues at coordinate 48,207 of VZTU01013813.1, forward strand.
AGATAGCTGTAATTAAGGGATTGTAACTGCTTTTGAACCAGCTAAGAAATACCACAAAAGCAAAGACTAATCCTTTTAGTCTAGCGCTCTGCCTCCCACTGGTCAAAGATGAAGGTTTATGGCCTGTGATGTTCAGGAGATTAAGCAAAATTACCATAATAAATTCTCCTCATTTTCAGCTCTGTGAATGCCACCCGGAAAGGAGTTTTATCTTTCCCACCTTGTGGTGGTTCCATCTATAGTGCCATAGCAGACCAGAAGGAAATCCATGTCTATGTGAATATTCAAAAGAAGGTGTCGATAAGCAGCTAACATGATGAAAACATCTCCCTAAATTATTCCTCACCACATTTCACTGTCTGAAGTTGCAGTTTTAGCAATCTACCACTTTTTTCCTGCCTACTGGTTAGAGATACTAATCTTTCTTTACAACCTTTCCTAAATTAATTTCGCTGTTTATCTGATCGATAGGTTGTATATTAAAGTTACTTGCTTTTTAGATACTTTACATGTACTAATTTTTGATGTTATATTGTTATTTTTATCATTATATCTATCATAAATTGACTATTAATTAGTACCAAGAAGATACATTAGGTAACTAGTAGAAGTGTCTGCAGCTTTAGAACTGAAATCACTTTCTGAGAAGAAAACAGCTAAACAAAAAGACAGGGAGCTGGATTGCTCTTCCAAAATCCAGGGGCATCCTTACAGAAGGGAGACAATAACAATAGATGGGCTGCTTCCATAACAGTAGGTGGATCTTGTCTCATACTGAAAATGTTTTCACTCTTCCCCTTGCTGGGTATATGCAGTAACTTGTATCTGTGTCTTCAGCAGAGAGTACAGTAGTGCCATGAAGAGAACAGAAAGGAAGGGACCAACCTGGCACTGGGCAAAATGCTCCTCACAGCTTGTAAATCTCAACTCATACAACAGGTACAGCCATCCCTAGACATGGGCACTGTGCTGGCTGCTCTTGGTAGAACGGTTAAAGGTCTCCCTGTAAATCAGTGCCTGGTTTAGATATAGTGCTCTTTGGAGGGTTAATGGCATACAAGATGCAATTCATATGACCAAAGGTAGATATTAACTTCAAGAGGAGCAGAATCCCTCTCTGGAATCACTTGGCTTTAAGAGTTAAGTTTGGCAATAGCTGTCTAATACTCTGGTGGCTGTAACAGTTTAGACATGCAGACACCTAAATTTATGTACCTTAATATGGATCTGAATCCTCCTCATTCTTGAGGAACTAGACAGCTTGAGGGTAATTTGCATTGTGTTGTTCTTTGTATCTTTAACAATTCATTAAACTTAGATGGTTCCCATGAAGAATCTCAATAAAGTGAATACTTAAATCATTCTTATATTAGTCATAAACATCTTAATGGAAAACAAACCACTCTGTATCCAGCTTCCTTATCTACCCCTCACACAGATGTAAAGTAATAATAATATTAACTACAATAATAATAAAGTGGTTTGGTTTAATATTTTATTCAGTGTGTATACTTTTATTAAAAAAAACAAAAAAATTCCAAGATCAGGCAATAGATAAGCATATCACAGATTTCAACAGTTCACCCCAGTGGCTCAACTACAAATGCCTTCATATGAGGAAAAACTTTAAAGGTTCATAGATCAAACCCACAGAACAGACCAATAGGTAATCCAATTTATATTACATCACATCTATCACCGAAGACTTTTGCTTGTCTGAAAAGTGTATTCTACAAAGATGGTCACATTTGAGATGAAGAAACTTCAACTTGTTTTGGTAACTCATTCCAGTGGTCAATCAATCTCATTTCACGAGACACGGTGTTGATTTCTAATTGGAATCTCTCCAACTTTAATTTCAAGCTGTTGATCTTTGGATGCAGTCTCCTGTATTCCCACTACATGCAGCTTCATTGCATTGTTTCAAAGAACTTTAGTTTTATCTCAGTGTATAAAAACACATTGTCCAAACTGACACAGCTTAAGCAAGAGTTCTAGGGTACTGTATAAAACTTTTCACCCTAGTAGTTACAACTGCCTGACAGTGCCTAGGTCACACTCAATATTTATCTACCAGAATTTTATAGGTATTTAGAGATCATCAGTACTTCTGCTAGAGTGTTGGTTCTGATGAGAAACATTCCCAATTGTCTGGCACTACATTGATGATTACCATTCATCATAGTTTGCTGGTTTTAAAACTTGTTTGCTATGATTTGTACTGATATTACTGAGAGCTAGCAATTTATTACAGAAGGTTGTACAACATTGAGTAAAACACCTAAAGAAGTCTAAGTCTAGAAACTTGAGGAAAAAAGTGAAATCCAGGCTTGATACCATTTTGTCCAGGCCTTGAGATTATTTTTTTGAGATTGTGACATAACAAAGTATCATTCAAACTAATGCTGTAAACTGCATTCAGGAGTTCATCCACAACAGGCATTTTTTCTGTAGCAATTGCCTTCTCAGTCATCACAGACTAAGACTTCTCTAGCCATCCTTGACAGCCCCTGGGAACTAAAGTTAGATGATGCAGATACTTCCCTTTTATGTACCTTTCTACAGTACCAAAGGTTTTATATTCTGACTTGTCAGAGAAGGGAAAAAATGAACCATATTCAGAGGAAAAGAAGGCTGATTTTTTCCTTAGAGTTTCATGTATAACATGGAATTGAGAGGTATAAACTATTTTTAATTAATATAACTATATTTGTATTTTCTTTATTGAGAATTTACAGTCACATGACAAAGAAGAAATATTCTGTGGCATAATGTTTATAAATGTCATCCTGATTCTACATTTTGGGAAATTAAGGTAATGAAAGTAGATTTTTGTTCTTGAAAAATTAGGATTTGTTCATCACAGGACTAAAGTTACCTTCCCAGGTAATGAAGCTGTGTGAAGAGAGCATCTTGAACAGTAAACTAATAAAGGCTGCTAGCCAAAAGCCAAAGTGGAACACAATGATTGAACCAAACATCACAGAAGGAGCAGGAGGAAAACAATAATTTTTATGGTCCCCACCTTCTGACTGAAGCCCTGAATTGGAATTTCACAGCACTGACCTAACTAAAGGAGGCAGTTCAAACTGCCTATGTAGATGAAAGCAAATACCTGATGCTATGGTTTGCAAATGACAGTGGGCTGGAAATGGTGATGTTGTTCACAAGTCATACTAAAATAAATGGTCTGTGAACTTCAGCAGGTGCCAGAAGGGCAGAATGAGTGGAACCTACTCCAGTCTTGAGAATCGCAGCTAGAGTTGGACCTCAGCCTCACCCAGCTTCATTTCTTCTGATTTACAGGCATTTAGATCCAAGGCTTTTTGTGTTCCCGTCTGCAAACACTCCATCACAAGCACAGTTATTATTACATTTATTAATAGCACTGAAGAAGTGCATAACTTTAACCATTCTATGAAAACATATGTGATATTTGGACCCAGTCAGATATTTTTCAGCACAGTAATTTTTCCTTCCAAATATAGTATTTCATTATCAGCAAAAAAAGATCCTTTATGTGGAAACAAAGTGAAGATATGAGAGTAGCTGAACTTCCTTTTCCAAATTGCTTCTTTTTAACTTTTTGAGATGCCATAATCCATAACAAATAACAGTTATAAAATTTTATTTAAAAATCCAAACAATTAATTTTAATTAAACATTTCAGTGGTACAATCATAAAGACATGAAATTTACCTTTACAAAATTTTAAGTGAGGAATTTGGAACCTTTTGTTGTCTTTTTTTCCTTCCTCCCATTTCAGAATAGACTCATTTTCCCCAACTGAAAAAAATTTCTAGAAAATAGATCATCCAATTCCCCTGTGACCTTATTAATTCTGTTAATCAGACTTAAAACTAAAGGTGTTGTAAGGCAACATGCTTGCAATTACAATGCATGCCAAAGGATAAAATATTGCTTGACACCTAGGTGGAATGTGGGATTTCATTTCAGTATCTCAGCGCTGTCTTCACCACTTCTCAAAAGGAAACTCCTCGAGCAGGGTCCTTCCATACCTCATCATTTTCGATCTGCTGCCATTGTGAGCACTCCCGGAAGATTACAGCCAAAAATAGATTATGTGCCCTTGCAGGACCATTAGAAACAAGAGCAAGCCACAATTCTCCACTTCAGCACACCTGCAGCAGCCATTTTCTGAAATGACTGTTAAGTGTTATGGTTCCAATCCATGTTGCATTCTGCACAAGTATCTGCTCAGATCATAGAATCATAGAATCATACCCAAAGAAAAGGACTATGGATAATCATATCCAGCTCAGACACCTCTAGTATGAGACTGCATTACTGCTTCCATATAGTGTAATGCTAATGTGCCAACAGTATTCTTTGCTGTATTTTGACTCAAAATGTGCTACTGTTGCGTCCAGGAAGGCATAAAAAAATGTGCATTAAAAGACCATTGTAGGTGCAGTTTCAAGAACCATTTGATGCCTGCAGCTGGTCACACTTGGCTAAAGTGGGAATTTCCAGGTGGGTGGGTTGTCTTGCAAACTCATCTCTTTCTTCCTTTCTTCTAGCATAATAAGTCAGTACCCTTGGGAATGGCATCATCCGTGTTCTGTAAGTGAGCAATGGCTCATGGCACACTCAGAAGCCACTGTAACCCTCTTTGTTAATGTGGGTTTCTTTTCTGCTAATACAAAACTGGTTGCACACATACCCTCTGGCTACCACTTCACCATTGGCTGCTCACCAGACCTGCACTATGTCCACTCATGAACCAAGATAAGGGGTCTCTTTGTCATGAGTCTTCTTAATGCCCATAAGTTCACAATTTGAAACAAAAATATCTGCTCTGAAAGACAAGGAACCGTTCTCAGATACAGCTTATCTTTTGTTTAAAGTTACCCTGGTTTTCCTCACATTTGCAGCTGTGCTATTAAGGATGCTGAACTGTTTACAGAAATTTTGATCTAAACATCTTAAAAGATATCAGAAACTCTAGTTATGTCTTTTTAAAAATACTTCTGAACTTGAGGTATACCTCATTGCTAAGCAAAATGTGTAAGTTCACATGTGATCACTAGGGCAGGTGATGAAAATGAGAGGTTGACTCATGTAATCGGAAAATCAAGCCCTCTTTCATGGGCTTTGCAGTTCCATGAGACACAAATATATAAAATGGAAGACAGAGGAGATTAGCCTTGGAATCTATTTCATAAGCCTGATCCTGTCCAATTCTGACTTTAGTAGATGTCTGTGATAAAAGCAATGAGAATGTAAAAGATTTCAGCAGTTTTCAGAATCAAACAGAAATTCAGAGTTGCCTTGGTCTCTTCCTGACTCATCTGAGAAAGGAATATTTTCCTTAGCCACTCCAATGATTTTCACCATTCTTTCTGATGAAGCTCCGTATCTTTTCTCCTCTTTCCACAAAGTCCTTTTCTCTAGCTTCCATTATTCCAGATTCATATATTAGATCCAGTACCAAAATTCAGCTGCCCAGAGAAGTTCAGCTGACACTCACCTGACCATGAGCCAGCAGTGTGCCCAGGTGGCCAAGGCCAGTGGCATCCTGGCCTGTAGGAATAGCGTGGCCACCAGGACCTGATCATCCCCCTGTGCTCAGCTCTGGTGAGGCTGCACCTCGAATCCTAGGTTCAGGCTTGGGCCCCTCATTACAAGAAAAATATCAAGGCCCTGGAGCATGTCCAGAGAAGGGCAACGAAGCTGGGGAAGGGTCTGGAACACAAGTCTGATAAGGAGTGGCAGAGGGCACCTGGGGCTGTTTAGCCTGAAGAAGAGGAGGCCCAGGGGAGACCTTCTTGCTCTCTACAACTACCTGAAAGGAGGTTGTGGTGAGCTGTGGGTCAGCCTCTTCTCACAGATAAATAGCAACAGGACAAGAGGGAATGGCTTCAATGGGAGGTTCAGGTTAGAAATGAGCAGAAATTTCTTCTCAGAAAGAGCAGTTGGGCATTGAACAGATTGGCCAGGGAGGTGGTGGAGTGACCATCCCTTGGGGTGTTCAAGGAAAGGCTGGATGATGTACTTAGGGACATGGTTTAGTTAGTGATAGAGGTGGAAATGGGACGGTTGGACTAAATGTTCTTGGAGGTCTTTTCTAACCTTTTTCTAACCTTAATGATTCTGTGAACCCCAATAGTCATCTCTAATTGTCATGATGCACTAAATTCAGTCACAAGACCCCATTTTCCTAAACACCATGCAAACACATCATTAGAAACAGTCCCTGCATCTACAAATTTTGTAATCTGAACAGCAAAAGGAAGGTGAAGGTGTCATCTCACTAACATGTTGCTGTACCATCTCCTGAACTCCAGTGCCTCCTGTGTCACATCGACTCTCCTTTTGCTACCAGGGCTTTGAAGAGAGCAGATGTGGCTGGGCAGCAGGAGGCGAAGTCTGGAGCATTTTTCCTACTCAAGAACTATAATAGTCTTTGGCTCTTAGGGCTGTTTTTAGCAGTCAGGACAGCAGGTGTCTCTGAACGGTTCAGCACACCTTCTGCTGTTTTCACAGGCTGTGTTCACCCATGATGTTGCCAAGCTTGCAGAAGTTGCTCCTGTACTTGACTTTTTTACTAGTTGTGCAAGGGAACACAAAGGCCAAAATTCATATATAAGGGAGAGAGAACGCAAACGGAGGGAACTCCTGTCATTATTAAACTGGGGAGGGGGTTGTATTACAGACGATGACAGAAAAGGGTCAGATAATTCACCTGTCAACCTTATGTAAAGAAACAGAGCAGTGCTTGCAGCTGAAAAGCATGCTACAAGGAGTGATTTTGGAGCTGCTAAGGTTTTCTCATCACTCCACAGCACAGAGGACATGACCACGCCACAGCAAGCTGTGTGAACACAGTTTACACAGGCACATGTTTGTTTTAATGCAGGCTGATCAAGGACAGGTAATGGCATAGCTGCTGCAAGAGCTGCACGTAAACAGCGAGGGCACCCAGCAAGCTGAATCAATAGATGTCAAACTCTGTGCTACCACAGGAGTACCTAAACTATTTAGTGTAAGGTTAATTGTTGTGCCTATGCTATACAAAGACAGAATAATTCCCTTAATGCCAACTTTGAGAAATTGCATATCAGCTACTTTAATTACTAGACTTGTTGTCTTAATCCACTGAGAAGGACAGCACCCAAGGAAAGGTGAGTTGCCCAAAAGAAGTGGAATCATGCTGTGGAGGTACCACTGGGTGCTGAGGGTGCCAAGGGACCACAGATGAATCCTACCTCACAGTGACTATATAGTCATATAAATGGGATCTGACTCACACGTCTTGTCTTCCTCCAAGTCACACGTGCATTGTCTCATTAATTCACTATCCATCATTGCCTCTGTGAGAAGACAGCTTGTGAGAAGATAGATGTAAGAGTTGTGTTGCACATATTTATGAGCAACCCTATGTATGGCTCTGTGGTGAGCATTCATTTGCAGGATAGACATTCAGAACAGCGGTATGCATTAAGGAAAAAAAAAGCCACGGATAATTTACATTGAGAGTAATTTCCTTTATTCAGCTGAAATACAAGCCTTAGAAAGAGCTTTCGGTAAGAAAAATAAAGTTTATTAAGGGAGTGTGTAAAAGGTTTCTTTCATCACTTTTAAATAGGTGCTGCTATTCGGTTCCAATTATTTCTGCACTTCATTTGCTGTGAAGAAAAAAGTAAATCACTGCACTCATTTTATCTTTTCTAAATAGTATTTACTCAATTTTATTAATCATTGTTATTCAACAGAGATGTCTTAGAGGAACTTGGATTAAGCTCCATTATGCAAAGCATGGTATATTCATATAGCAAGAGACACAGCCTCAGAGAAGTTGCAGCACATATAAATAGCAGGCTTGTCAAAGTTCTCATTTTACAGAAAAGGAACATTTACAGCAAAGCTGCACTGCCACTGTGCAGCCACTGTGGCCCAAGCAGAGGAGGCAATGGGAAGCTGAGAGGTACCAGCCAGCCATGAGGGATGGTGGGAGCAGTATGAGGTCTAGGCAGGGTTAGGCTGTGGTTGGACTCGGTGATCTTAAAGGTCTCTTCCAACCTAAGTGTTTCTATGATTCCATAGGGGCACACATGACCTTCTGTGGTTCCTTAATGTCACCTTCTTGACTTCCCTGAAACGGTTGGCTGAGGGGATTTTCTACAAAGCTGCCATTTCCTAGTTTCTAAAGGCAGTGGGTACCTAATGCTTACACCTCTGTAACTGTGGTTCAAGAGGCCCCCACTTCCATGAAGCATAATGTTTCATGCTCTGCCACACAGTCCACTCCCCGCCTACTCCCTCTGCCATTCTTAGGACAAAAAGTCTCCCAAATAGATGCAAGATACTGACAATGCTAAAGACAGCATGAAGCAGCACTTGCTCTCCTTTCCCATTCCATCTGTACTTCACAACCTATCTATAAACTGCTTCACACTCATCTGCACTAACCATTTTTTGGGGGACACAGGCAGAGGGAGGCTGGGTCTCATTCTCTATAGCTGAGTCTAAGTTTGTGTTCCGTACGGAATATGTGTCTGGTTTTATTTTCTGTAACCCTGTGCCATTTGAAAGCTTGCCCCCTGGGCTTTTGACTAAACCTGTCAATGGAACACAAATATTTGCATATTTTTTTATTCTGCTGCCAAACAACACCTTTTTTTTCTTATTAACTTTGCTCAGGTTTGTGAGTTGTAGGTCATTAGAGCACAGTATTTTTCCCCAAAGGCCTACAGCATGGGAAGAATAACTGCTTATTCCCTATTTTCCCTGTTATAAAGCATCTTACAAATTTAAATACATTTGCAAGAAAGTTTTTCATAACAATTGTGTCCTTCAAACTGCTAGACTGCATTCCTGCTCTTTTTCAACCCTGAGATGTTCTTTCCTGACACTGTGGGGAAATAGGCAAAGAAAGGGGCACAGTAAACTTTTCCCTTAATCTCATAGCAATAACATACTGTGCTGCCCATCCCAGTAGTGTCACAGATCAGAAAATACCAAGCACCTCACCCAAAGTATATTTAAGCACAGCCCAATCATTAAATATTTTAAATAATTATAAGGTCCTGTGAAGTTGCAGCTTAAGACACCCATCGTTAACAGAAGATGTTCATTTGGCTCCAATATATCCCAGCTTGCCTTTTTTCAATAGGACATACTATTACATTGACCCCTGATAAATGAGGACTGTGGCAGTTTCAGTTGTTTGCCACACTATTTGTCATTGATGGCTTGTCTAGACCTATGACTTCATCACTGCCATTGCCACAGCTACAACCCACACCAGACTCAGCAGAAAGAAAAGCATGCTGTCGTGCTGAAGCACATCTGGTACCACACAACAGCACAGGACTTTCATTTTCATAGAATCAAGGAAAGGTTTGGGGTGGAAGGGACCTTTAAAGAACACCTAGTACAACCCACCTGCTGTGGGCAGGGACATCTTTCACTAGGGCAGTTTGCTCAAAGCTTCATCCAACCTGGCCTTGAACTCTTCCAAGAATGGGGCATCCACAACTTTTCTGGGCAAACGGTGCCTGTGCCTTCCTACCTTTATTGTAAAAAATGTCTTCCTTATGTACTTCCCTTATTACTATCCTCTTTCAGTTTGAAACCATCACCCTTTGTCTTGTCACGAATTTTCATGATTGTGACTGTACAAGCCAGGGAAAGAAATGAATTCAGTAGCATGCAGTGAAAAATCTCAGTGCAAAATAAATGCATAAACTATGTGGAATATAGATACAACGCAGATACAATGAGAATTGATGAAGTTGTATCTCATATACAGAGAAAGTCACCTCAGAATGATTTAATCACTCTACACTTTTTTTGGTTAAAACTGTGATGGCTGCGTGTAAAATAGGGAAAATGTCTTTTATTGCCAAGGAAAACAACAAGGTGAGGGGAATGTGAAAAAATTACAAGATAAATAAAAGAATCTGCTTGGACAAATAATCCCTTCCTCATCAATGCAGCTCTCGATGCTCCTCACTTTCCATGGTGTTTCATTCAGTCCCCATCCACTGCCTATTTGACAGAGCATCTACCATTTCCCCTACACACCTAATCTGCAGTCAAAACACTCTCTCCGTGCAGGAGAGAGTGCCACTGTATCTAGACAACCTTGAAGAAGGATGTAAAAATGACCTTGGCTCACACCTGACCTAGGGAAACAGAAACTGTTATACTGCATCAAGATAAGGCACACAAAATCCCAAATATCACCTCAGACATCAGCCATTGCCAAGGGCTGAAAAGGAGTCCTTCAGCACACCTAAAAGATGTAAGATGGGTAAAGAGTCCTTCAGCACTCCTAAATGAGATCCTTCTGATGTAGTGATCATTATGTATCACTAATCCTGGAGCACAAGGTTTGAAATCGCTTCCTAGCTTTTAACAACATTTGAGAAGTGCTCTTTTTATCCATGTAACAGAGTATCCATTTTTTTAATCTATGGCTTTTTTGGGTTTAGTTGCACACTACAGGGAACCATATTTCTTTTTCTTGGTTATGAGTTCCCTTCCCTCCACCTTTCAGTTGTACATAAATCTAGCACATCTAAACCTTTTCCCTGGAAGATTTTACACCACCCTTTGACCCCAAATATGCAAGGGTTTCTCAGCAGTCCAAGAAGTGAAGCAATCCATATCTTTCACCCTCTTCTTGTAAGCAGGTGCATACTAGTGGTGAGGTTCTGAATTCTGGGTGGTGATATTTACAGTGGTGTCATTGTTATGTACAACAAAGAAGAGAAATTTGACCGTACTCGATATCCACTTGACACCTCTAAGAATGCATGTACATAGTTCTTCCACGTGATCTGGGTACCAATAATACCTTAAAAATATTAACCTTTCACATGTGTCTGACAAAATTCATATGGTTTTGGTTGAAGTTTCTCTCCCTTCCTATTGACCTTTTAACTGCTGCAGTCTATCCTCCTCACTTGTTACCTTTCTATATTTTGGTGGGGGTAGAGGCTTAGGCCAAATACAAAGACTTCACTTACTTCAGATAGTCTTTACATTTCTTCTTAGTCTTGTTTGTCAGCACCACTGCAATCAGAATAGCTCTGTTCATGCCTTTTCTGCTCCAGTTTTCACTTTTCATGTCTTCCACTGAGGAGCTAGCCCTACCATCTGCATTTCCTCAGTCACCATCAGCAGAACCTGTCCTCTGCTTCACATGATTCCACCTCCCCACAGCACATGTGCCAAAAGAGGATGATTCAGGAGGAATTTCATGGGGATTTGTGGAGCAAAAAGTACTCAGGAGTGTAGTAGGCTGTGTAGGTTTCAGATTCAGACCATTCAGATTCAGACTATTCAGATTCAGAACCATACCCTTCCACACCAGTGAATGAAAATGAAACTGGAGCAACACAAGAATAGCTGGTTTGTGGTGAAAATGAGCAGGAGATTGAATCATCTGCCCATGCATAGCATCTCAAGTTATTCAAGATGTGATAGTGTCCCACCTGACCTTCAGAGGCCTTTACAAAGCCAGACAGGTCTCATATATGTCCTGTGTCATATCAACCTCTCTCATGTAGATGTCTCATATCCTAAAGTATATCAAATCTCTTACAAGGAAGCCTCAGTGATCATCAGTTTGCTGACATATGGGAGTATCTACTCATTACAAATGATACCTAAGCTAACCCCTAACTTCCAGTTGTTCAACTAGGTCATCAAGCAGCCCTTGGACATTACCTTTTCAAATTAAACTTCTGTTCCAATGGTTTCACAGGTCATTAACAGCTCCTTGATCCAGCTGTAACTGAAAGCAATTAGACACTGTAGGAGGTGCAAAAACAGATTTGTCTCCTCAGGCATCTCATTTCTACTGACTGTTATGGGAGTTTTGACACCCAGTACACATGTACACAAATACTTAGTAAAGACCTAAATTTAAGTGTGCAAGAGGGCCACCTTCAGGACTCCAGCTATAGGTGGGCTAATATCCCAATACACAGTCAAAAAATATGCATCAGGCAGAACTTGCCTTGAAAATTTTACCATCACACTAAGCTTCTGCAAAATGTCCAGGATGTTGCCAGTTACTTTTATTTCATCACAAGAAACATTAACTATTTCAAACGTTCTAAGGGAAGGTGATGAATCACAATGAAGATGGTAAATTCTAATGTTTCTGATACCTTAAAGAAATCACAGTCCTTTTGCTACATCTTTAAAGTGATGAGACACCAAAAGGGAGTGTTTAATCCCGCAGATTTGAGGTCAAGCAGCCTGCTTTCCATCTTCCTAATATTCACAAGTTATTATATGTAAACCCATTCTAACTGAGAGTTACCAGAGATAACTGATGTGAGCCATACAAACTTTAAGTTTTTCAGCCAGCCTTAGTCTCAGGAAACAGACGTTGAGAAATACATTCTTGGTGTGTCCTAAATTGATTTGACTGTTCTTCAGTGTATTTTGTTCAACAGAGCAAACCCTGAGCTGTATTCACAATCTGAAATGATGTCATTCATTTAGCTTTTCCATTAAGTTGTGCTAAGAGCTTTTTTCCTGAAACTGAGGGGACATCACATTGTTCAGAAAACAGCATTGGCATTGAAGAGGACGGTGGGTCAGTAGGTGTGATCCCAAGTGAGATTGCAAGAGTCCAGATTGCAGATGTAAAAGCTCTCCTGTTCCCATCAAGGATCTCTTCAGTCACATATGCAAAGTGTGAGATCTTTAAGTCAGGAGGAAAGGCAGGATTTGTGTTTATCAAGGACTCCAACAGTTCGCTTCATAGAACTGAAGTACAGAAGCTGACCATAACAGCAGATAACAAATAATTGTACCATTGTGGACAGAGTGGTTTGATTGGGGTAGGGATTGCTGTCGGATGATCACAGTGCAGCATTTCTCAGATCGATGGACAGGACTAGGACTTATCAAGGATGGCAAAGTATTATCATTGCTTTGAGCCCATTTTTCTCCCTTTCCTCCTCTTTTTCCCACTTTGCTCTCATTCTGAAAAGTTTGTTTCTCACAAAGCTGCATGAAGAGAATTGCATTTACAGTGAAGCAAAGGGGACAGGCTGTGTGCAAGCAGCCTGCACATGCAGGGACACTCTCCCCAGATACAGAGGCAGAAGTTGCTCCTTTCCCATCTCCTTTGGCTTTTCCTGTGTAGCCTTTGCACACTTGCAAAATCCAGGTAGGGCTGTTCCAGCTGAACCAAGGCTGGCCAGTTAGGACAATATCGTGGTTTTTCCCCAGCTGAGAGCTGGGCACCGTGCAGCCACTTGTTCTTTAAGGAGGGGATGGGGGGGAATTGAAGGAGGTGGAAAGGGAGGGAGAACACAAGGAACCAAAACCTCACAGGTTGGGATAAGGATAGTTTAATTGGATAGCAGAAAGATAGATATAATAAAATTAACAGGACTTTATAGCAAAATATATGAAACTGGTGATACACAATGCAGTTTCTCACTGAACCACACAACTCAGGCTGTACAGCTCAGAGCTGTCCTGAAACCAGACCATCCCCAAACTGCATGTCCTGGAGCTGCCTGCTCCTTCCCCCACCAGTCCCCCTTTATGCTGAGCACTACTTAATTGGCTAGGAATACCCATTTTGGCCAGTTCGGGTCACCTGTCCTGGCTGTGTCCCCTCTCTTCTTTGCAGGAAGTTATGAACAACTGAAAAGTCCTTGATTGCTTGGCAACAACTAGAAACATCAAGGTATTATCAGCAATGCTCTCATCCTGACTCCCAAACAGGGCATTCCATCAGCTGCTAGAAAGAAACTCCATCCTAGCCAAAACCAAGACAGACAAGAAATCTGTCAGGAGAGAGATGCCCAGTGATTTCTGCACTGACAAATGCTCCAGACTGGCTGTTCAAAGTGTTTGGGGGACAATCTGCAAAGGTGCATGCATCGAGCACAAGATTTGGAGAGGAGAAGTTGGTAAGGGACAAACCATTTGAGATGTATAATACTCCATGGAGAAATATAGGCTGTACTAACAATTACACCATATAGATTTTATTAATACTGAGAAAGTGTGGCTTAAAGTGCAAGTATATTCCCGTTCTGAAAAACTCTGAGAACTACAGTCTTAATGGATGTATCCCGTAAACATAAAACCATTTTCCATATCTAAGTTTAGTTGCTTGGACCAGATCTACTGTCAGTGGAGGAGGTGAGGTGAGCTCGGCAGCTCCAGAGGGTCATTCATTTCAGACTCCTACCTGGGGTGAACTAAGTAAGCCACTGCAGATGTCACAGGTTGTATCTATTCCTCTGCATGGACTGTAACACAGCCTGAGGGGCTACTTCAGACCTCAATGGCTAAATTCAAAATCTCAGGGAATCCCACTCAAATTAACCTTACAAAAAATTCTCAGTTGTTTAATCAAAGTGTAAGGCACTTTAAGTTAAATTCCTCGCTACTAAACAACTCAGTTTATACTATTTTTATGTTCATTTTTTCCCCCAAAGTGTACTTGCAAACTAGCAGTCTCCAAACTAACCACAGACATATAAAAGCATTAAATGTTGCAGTATGAACATTATTTAATGCTGCAATATTCATCAGCTTAAGAACTTCTGACTTTCAGAAACAAAGCTTTAAGTAGGTCACTTCCCGCTCTGCAGCAATCTTCCCTTGATTGTAGAGCACTTAATTTTGTTTAACAGGTCACTATTTCAAATAACTTCTGCAATTCAATATTTTCTAAAGATTCTTTGGAAAGAAATTCAATAGTCATCTTTCCAGAGCACTCATGTATATCGGATGGCTTCTTCCTACTTTAAAATTCCATATCAGTTAAGTGTTCCTCCTTTCTACTCTCACCAGGGTACCTAATAGCTATTTTGATTTTCTTTCTGGCTGCTATCTACACCCCTTCCCATCACAGGGTCATTTGCCCCATTAGGCAGTGTGGAATACTGAGGTGGAATAACCTGGAAAATCCGGATCCCATATTTACTTCTGGGACCTTGTCTGGTTGTGATCCAAACTTTAGTACATCTGATAATTTTACCAGTAGGTATTGCCCAAATATTCAGCACCTCCACCCTTACTTCCACTATCAAGTTGGTCTGCTGGTAAGTGTGTGTGATCTGTCAGCCAGTGTTTTTCATGCCATCAACTTTCCATAGTGTCCTGAGTCTTAGATTGCACTGCATCAAATAATTTACTGAAAAAAAAAAGATGGATTACATCCACATATGTTTCACCTGTAATATCAAAAGAGGCCGCAGCTTTTATATGGCATGATTAATGGCTCAAAATCATGGTGCTTATTGCTCAGCAGGTTCATTCCCCCAAAATACTTATTTTTACAGTTCTTGAAGACAAGCTAAAGAGCCTTTGATTTCCCAGGTGGTCTTAAACATCCACCACGCTATTTCCACTCAAACCTCTCCTGTCTCTTTTTCTGAGAGTATTTTTCTCCAGCTTGTGTGTTGCACTATATATGGCACTTTGCAGAATTAGAACACAATCATTCTTTTCCTCAAAGAGCTTAAAATTCAGAGGTTTCATCTGGTGAGTCAGTGGAAGTGTTCTGTAGCCATATCTCCATCAGAAAATTATGGCAAATTATAGAAGGCAAGCTGGTGATTCAAATAAAGACAGAGAGAACTGAAGCCATTTGCAAATGAAAAGTGTTCCCAGTTTTAGAAACCAACAGAATATGAACATGAGATTAAAAAAGCACATAAGATAGCAGATGTATGGAGATCAGTGTTGGAGTGGTAGGCGAAGGGAATGAATTTCAGCTGGCATTCAGACTAAAATAACATTCATTCCAGGAAGATGGGGATTACAGGAAGGGGACAGACAGAAGTGAAAGGAGAGAGGGGAGAAGGGAGACAGGAAAAAAACCAAATATATAAGCATTAGTCAAAAAGTTTGATGAGCCAAAAACCAGAAAACCAAACGAGCTAAGGTGAAGTCGGGCCTTAACCTGTGCAGCACCCTTCACAACAGACAGGTAATTTAAATCTGAGAATGACAGATGCAGAAATGTGGCAAAGACTCTGGAGGAGGAAGAGACAAATGGGCAAACCAGTTAAAAGGAGTTTTATTGTTACTCTTAAAATAGAATGGAGAAAATTAGTCGCTGACAGGAAAAAAGAAAAGGTGGTAGCTGTGGTGGAAGGGAAAATATGGATCTCAAAATTACAAGGGCAAACTTTACATAATTTGGAAGGGATCTGAGCATGTTGCACTGCAGTACCCTCTTTTTCCTACATTCTAGCTCTGTTTCCCAGAGTCAAATGCATTCTATTGGCAAGATCCACTGGTCTGTCTGCAGCCAACCTCAGAGGTAGTCACCGGCCTTAGCACATTGCTCAGGTTGGCTCTCTGTGGATTGTCCATGGTGTGGCTCCGTGGCTGGAAGACTGAAGCACGCTTCCAACTTGCAGACATGTTACTGCCCAACTGCAAGACAAAGCTCTTCGGAACATGGAGACACATCATACCCTTGAGTATAGGCTCTCACCATGTCTGACCAATGTGGAAAGTACCAACAAGGAGCTTGGGTGTATCTGGGACTCTGCCTTGTGAGCGCTCATCAGCAAAATAATGTTGAAACCAGATGTCCAGCCCAGATGACCAGCCAGAATTCAACAGCAATTCCAATTCCTTTTATTTCCATGTGTTCCTGAGGGTCCCCCTGCTTTTTTTTTCTGTATAAAATACTGTGCCTCTTCCTTTTTCAGATGCATTCTTTCAGACAAATAAAGACTATAAGTAAACAACAGGAAAACATAGTCAAGTATGTTCCTGAATAGCAAAGAGCAGCTTTGCCAGTTCTAATTACATTTTGTCTATAAACTTGTTTTCCTTTATTGCTGGATCCTGCCATTCTTCGTTAAGGAACTGCAATGATTTGAGTTTGTGAGCCATTAGCACACTGCAAAGAGGAAGATTTTTGTTTCCCAGTGCTTTGCAAACAGGTAAGCAGAGAGAGCAATAGATCTTTGCCTAAGGAGCATGGTGAGAGCTATGGTTACAAAGAGATACTAGTAGGTAACAGATATTTCTCATGTTTGTACAGGAGCTCACGGTGACTTACTTTACACATTACAAGTAGGATCCCTCTTTTTCCACCCCACAGTGATGGCTGAATGGTGCATTGCACTTCTCAGTAAAGATTAATTAGGTGAACAAAACCATAATTATCTCTAGACTCCACGCTCTTGATATCTACTGTGAGCTACTGAAGATACCACTATAGCCAGAGGAACCATGGATACCACGCACCACCTCTGCTGAATTAATATCTTTTCCTTCCCAGTGCTCTTTCCTAGCACCCATCTACTCCGTGCTGTACTGTACTGTCATTATATGAAGGACAACTTCTTGGTGCCCTGTAATTTTCTGCAGACAGCAGTGATTCTTAACAAGCTGGGTTCAGCAGCCTGGTGTGACTCCTAGGCAGTAAGGGCCATAGACTGTGACTAAAACAGAGGTTTGGTTCAGCCGGGCAACAGTGCTTGGTTTTGTTGCTTTTATCCATTTTTACAGACTGTTGGATCTGACCTGCAGACCCCAGTGCACCTGTGGATACAACACTTCCGTTACTGACACCCCTGACTAAGGAGGAAATCGTAAACTCTAGCAGTGTGTCTCTTCCTCATCAAAAGTAAAACCTTCCCCTTACCTGTCCAAGGCAAGGAAAAAATAATCTGAAGATACAGGAAAGATAAAATTAATGAAGATGCATGGAGGAGTTTAAAAACTGTAAGAAATCTGCATCCCTTTGGAATTTATTTTTATTTTGGTTTGTGACTAGGATTGCACTAGCAGTTCGAATTCAGGAATCGGTTCCCCATTACAGTAGATTCTTCATAACCTCTGCATTGGTCCTGTGGCAAATTTTCAGGCTGCTAGAAGAAGGAGGTTGGATCTATCCAGTTTGTTGACTAGCTATCTCAATTTATTCTGGTCTTTGTTTGTTTAACATAAAAGCTAGGAATTCTGTTTTGATGACAAACAGTTTTCACATGGTTTCCTTCCTAATGGGTCCATTTAAATACGCTAGCATTGCTTCATTAAGCAACAGGAAGGATATGCCTTTTTCTGCAGAAGTGCCCTCCAAAGAAAGGAGCCCTTGATAGCTCACTGGGCAGGCAAATTGACATTGTTGTATCTGCAGATCAGCAAAGGGAAGCTCAGCTTCTCCATGTGAGCTCAGCCAGGGAGTTCTGCAAAGGCCAGGAGGGTGTCCTGTCTTTTGTGAATTTCCTGGAAGGAATTAAAAAGAGATTAACCTTTTGCTGACATGGAGAGCTGCCTTTACTGAAGCTCTTCTTTTCACTCCTGTCATCAAGTTGTTCACTCGTCCTGAGCAAAACATGCAACAGAATTCTTCGCTCAGAACAGCAATCCAAAGCGGACAGTTCCACTTCTCAAAGGTAGTGCAATACCTAATAGATGGGTAAAGCTCTGCTGCACAGGAGAGATTTCACAGGGACACGAATTTAGGATCATTTAATCATGTTCCAAACTAAGGGATGTTCATGCAAACTGCTGTCCAGAGCACAATGAGAATATATGCCACAAGAAATTAATTTCCAAGCCCAAATACCACATTGCACACAGAATCCTCTCCACGGAGGGAACAGAACCTAAAGAGTAGCAAATGTTTGCAATATTCTTTCCAATAAAATGCGCAATGAAGACCTGCATCAGCAGACATGAAGAGCTGAGAAGATAATGCACATAGATCCATCTTGCCCACCTCAAGCAGGCAGAGAGAGAGAAAAACCAAAGCGAAGCAGAGACTGCTGACTACACACTCAGCTGAGGGATTTTTTAGCCATAAATTCCAAAAAGCAGACAACTTTCATTACAGCTCTGGTTAAAAAATGGCTAAAAAAATTGATTAAATGCTTTGTATCAAAGAAAAAAGTGGAAGTCTTTTCCTCCTTGACAGCTGCCCTAATTCCAGAAGCACTAAAGATTCTCCACTATTTCCAAAATGCTGATATTCCAGTGCTGATGGTCAGATTTTGTTTGTCAGCTTCCTGAGGAGACAAAGTGGAGAAAAAAGTGCTGACCATTTTTTCTCTGGAATCCAGTGATAGAACACGTGGGAATGGTTCAAAGCTGCACCAAGGAGCTTCAGACTGGGCTTTAGGAAGCATTTCTTTACTGAGAGGGTAGTCACACTGGAACAGGTTTCCTAGAGAAAATGTGGATGCTCCAAGCCTGCCACTACAATTTATGGTCAGCCCTAAAGTGATCAGACAGTGGGACTAGATGTTTGCGTTATGTCCCTCCCAACTAAAATAGTCAAATTCTACTCTACTCTGTGCGGGTCAGATGAACTAATTTTGAAGATGCAGCTTTTTATCCCTCCTATAATTTAACTCCTTTCAGCTCTTCTTTTCTATGCAGGTTTTTCCATTTGTCAGGAATCAAGAGCATCCTACCATACGCTAGCACTTACTGTCAGAGAATTCAAGGACTTCAGAACTTCAGAGACTGAAAAATGCTTGTAGGAGCTTGACAATGCAAGGAAATGGAACCTCAGAGCAGCCAAGTGACTACCTATGGGTGGGAGAAAAGCACAGTGGGATAGCTACTCTTGTGTATTCGAATCATCAGCAAGCAACACATGCAAGCAGATGCGTATCAGCCTTTCGGTTACCAGTGCAGTTGGCTTCAAAGCATAACTGAAGTTAGCAAATGCTTAAATACATTTGCTGTCCGAAAGGACACTCTGTGAGCCCCTGCACTTTGGTTACATGAGACCATCCAGAGCAGGAGAAAGCATCAGATCAATACAGAATCACAGAATCACAAGCGTGGAAAAGGCCTTTAAGACCATCGAGTCCAACAGTTCCCATCCTCAGCTAAACCGTATCCCTACGTACCTCATCTACCTGTCTTTTAAACACATCCAGGGATGGTGACTCAACCCCCTCCCTGAGCAGCCTGTTCTAGGCCCTGACAACTCTTTCAGTAAAAAAATTTTTCCTAACATCTAATCTGAACCTGCCCTGGCACAGCTTTGTGCCATTTCCCCTTGTCCTATCACCTGTCACTTGGCTGAAGGGACCATAGCCCACCTCTCTATAACCTCCCTTCAGGTAATTGTAGCTCAAATACAGCTCAAATGAAACAAATATGTATCATGTTATTGCTGGATACTGAAATATTGATGCAATGCTACTCAAAGATACCTGAAAATCCTTTTTAGCTTTCAGCTAGGAAAGGTTTTCCAGTTTATGCACTATTTTGGTACTGGTCAAGATGAAAAACTATCAATGCCTACGAGCAAGGCAATCGGAGAGGAAATAAATGGGCAAACGCTTTAGCTGCAATTCAAACATTATTATGAAAGCAGCAGCGTATTCAGCTAAAGCTCTTCTTGACTTCAGCTTTCCAAAAGGGTAGGGGGGTCTCTGTTAACAGCCTGAGAAGAATGTATCTCACTTCAAATGGAGATGCAGTTTCACCTTCAATATTGCTACTTGACTGTGTTTTCTGTGAAAGGTAGTAGAAAAGTGAATTATGTGGCAGTGCTAGGGATGGCACTTTACATTTTAAACATGCAAGCAGAAAAATAATGTCTTTTGTTGATAACACGCACCTTAAACTTGGAGGGCATTCGCATTTC
The DNA here is from genome assembly GCA_013400835.1 of Zapornia atra. NCBI lineage: Eukaryota > Metazoa > Chordata > Aves > Gruiformes > Rallidae > Zapornia > Zapornia atra. The sequence goes on from VZTU01013813.1 coordinate 68,794, forward strand.
AAAGGTAATACAGCTTGGAGAAAGAAAAATCTTAGCTTAAATATTCATTGCAAGGTTAGCATTTCTCTAATACTCTTTCTAATAGTAGCTTCATTAGTTGAAGTCTGTAAGATGTTAGCGCAAAGCATCTTTTGCTAACAGTTGACTCACTGATAGGTTGATTCTGTATTTGTAAAATGCCATACGCTGTGCAAAAAGCAGTTTTTATTTGTATTTTGATATCCTACTTCTGCTCCTTTATTGTCATTGCTAGTAATGTTCTCTTCATCTTCTGTACATTCGCTCCGCTGATACTTTGTAAGCATCTGGTGTTTCTCCAAAACAAATTTATCCTTAATACTTAATAACAGTACCCTGCATTTGACCTTCAGATACAACACATTCTGTCTTTAAAAAGAGAAAAACACCGCTGCTTATATCATCCCCTACTGCCTGCTCCTCTCATTTTTATTTGCCCATCACAATAGCATTTGTACCCTTGTGGAATATGCATCCTTAAAATAGTTGTAGTTATTTTTAATTTTCCTCCCCGCTATAATTTCTTACATAATTGCCTCACTGAGGCACCCTCACCCAACTTTTCCCTTTGCAGCATAGCTTCTGCTTGACGTGGAGGATGTTGAAATCAGCCCTAGTCCCAGGAATCGCAGCAATAATACATGGGGAAAGCAAGCAAGATTGGAGGTGTGTGTAACCACAAAGACTCCTTAAGCATGGCTGGACCACACTAAATTAAACTCCTGTTTAGCTTAGTCTCTATTCAGAGCTTGTAGCACGAGTGTCAAAGAGGGGGATCAGAAAGCAAGTATAAAATAAATCACCCATCACAGTCGTGAAGTTTCCAGCAAGTTGCAGTTTAGGGCATTTCAGAGCTAGGTGTTACTGCTAAACACACTTAACAGCCTTGTTATGGACATTTTTTCCACCATTAATTCCTCTGATTACTTTTTTGAGACTACATATATCTTCACTGTCCGCAACACCTCACTGTTATAAGTCCCACTCTTACTCACTGTGAAGCAATGACAAAACTTCACCCAGATGGACCAAGAATTTCAGAAAAAATGCTTCCGTTGCTGTACATACATCGAGAAAGCATTTATATTCCTAAGAAGACCTCTTATTTCTATGCTATCCTATTTTTTTTTTAAAATGGTCTAAAGAAAATCTGGTAAATACTTCATAAAAATATCTGGTGGGACTCTAGCAGGTCAGACTGGCCAGGCAGATGTGCAGCTTTTTTGTGCTTTTGACTTTTACCTTCACGTAATAGTAAAATTTCACTGTAAAGTTTGTTTGAGTTAATACAAAACCCAACATGCTGTCTGATGCAGTTATAAGGAAAAACCTATTGTATTATGGTAGCTAATAATCCATTTTATGCTGTAATGGGGAGCAGTAACTAATTAAGATGCAGCGATACAACTGCTTGGAGATCCATGCCTGTGTCCTAACCCAAAATTTCAGCCTGGATGGATCCAATCTGCTTTCCATCAGCAGACAATCTTTCAGTACAGATACTTGTGTTGCAGAAAGATCAGTCTGCAGCATCTAGCATAATTCAATTTGTCAGGCTCCCACAGGGATAACCAGGATATAGTCCAGCTCTGCTGATCCTGAGATCTATTGAATTAAATCAGTAGGAGGGGCTGACCCAAAAGTTTGTGAAATTGTGTAGGTTAATTATGTAAAAGATCTAACTACTTCTATATGGAATTGATTTCATGTGTTTAGGTACCTTCCAAGCTTATTCAGGTCTTTCCAGCAGTATCGCCATCATAAATCCACAGGAATATATATCCCCACCCTTACAGCAATGGTATCATTTCTCATACTAAAAAAAACAATGACTTTAAATCAGGAGGGTATAGCTGCACTGACAGAAAATATGGATGTATATGTGCATTACTACACTTTCCCATGCGAGTAGCATGCCCAAGACATGGAAAGATTTCAGAAACCATTTCTATATTCATATTTTTAAGCAATAATGTTACTGATATAATGGCCAGCATGACGGGAGAAACTCAGCATTGTGTTTAGTCTATTACAGAAAACAAATAAATTAACACAGCCTCAGGTTCTTAATGGTCAGAGTAAAATGTTTAGGAGTCCTGGTACCTACTATTAATGGGGGAGTGACACAGGCAACATAAAAGTGCAAGCATGTTGATATTGGACCTAGTCAATGAGAGGGCCGTAGATCTCATGTTGTGGCCATATCTGCTCCCACAGCAGTTGTTAAGAGATGTCAGCTCCAGTGTGCCTGTAACGTGCTGTAGCTTGGGTACAAATCCTTGTGCTTACCCGCCTACACTGTTACAGGTGATTGCAACGTTACTTGTAAGATCGCGGAATCACAGACTGGTTGAGGTTGGAAGGGACCTCCAGAGGTCTCTGGTCCAACCCTCCTGCTCTAGGACACCTAGAGACGGTTGCCCAGGACCGTGTCCAGATGAGTTCTCAATATGTCCACAACCTGTCTGTGCAGTCTGTTCCAGTGCGGTCACCCTCACAGTAAAAAAGTACGTCCTGACATTCAGCGAGTACCTCCTGTGTTTCAGTGAGTGCCCCTGCCTCTTGCCCTGTCACTGGGCACCACCAAAAAAGAGCCTGGCAATCTTTTCACCCTCCCTTCAGCTGTTTCTATATAGTCTTGAGATCACCCTGAGCCTTTACTCATCCAAGCCAAACAGTCCTAGCTCTCTGGACCTTTCCTCATAGGAGACATGCTCCAGTGCCTTTATTAGCTCTGTGGCTCTTCACTAACTCTCTTCATTATGTCTATATCTTTCTTGTGCTGAGGAACCTAGGACTGAACACAGCATTCCAGGTGTGGCCTTGCCACTGCTGATGGATCACCTCCCTCAACCCATTTGCAATACTTTGCCTAGTGCAGCCCAGGATACTATTAGCTGCCTTTGCTGCAAGGGCACACTGCTGGCTCATGGTCAACTTGGTGTCCACCAGGATTCCCAGGTGCTCTTCTGCTAAAGCTGCTTTCCAGAAATAAACATCATGGTGGTGTCTGAAGGAAAGAATATTTCTTGGAGGCAAGACTTTAACACACATAAAAGAAGACCTGATAATTTTCACAGCAACACTATCTTAAATCATTCCTGAGTGGTGATGTTGAACATTTTGGATAGGAATTACCTTTCTTCAGGGCTTAAGCTTATTTGTGTTTGTTGGACAGTAGTAGAGATTACTCCACATCTGACTACTGGAAGGAGAAAAATAGTTTGGTATCACTCTGCAGCATTTGATGCTGCTCCTTGACAGGGACTGGAAACCAAACCAAGTAGTCCTCAGGACTGATTTGGTGCAGCAGCTTTAAGTGTGGGACAGCTCCAAGACTAAAATCCTTTGTGACATTTCTTCTGTTATCCAAAAGTGAAAGCTACTAAATAGTGAAAGCTCTGCTCTGATTAACTACTTGTCACCTTCTCATGTACGGTTGGTACTATAGTTCCTCTGGTAGGTTGAGTTTTAGCTTGACATCTGAAAACTGTTACAGGTTCCACCTAGCACAATATAATCTCTGTTAACTGATTCATATAAGTCATTGTAGGGGAGATAAACAAAGGACTTCAGCACCCATCTCCTGTACACCAGATTTCTCATTGAATGGTTCCTTGATTATTGGATGCACATTCATTTTCCAAACTACTGTCAGGAGACAAATTCAAACCTCAAAATCTTTTTATTTCCTTGGTTGAAACACTTCCAGAATTTCTTACAGCACCTCTGTCTCAGATAGGCTTTTATGGCTTTATTCAAATTTTGCCTTCCCCCTGCTGACCCATCAAAGTGGTTTCCTCACTAAAATTGTCATTCTGCACAAATGGTGTAGTCATGCTCCATAAGTCACACAGACTTGGAAGCAGATGTTCATTCATGGCTGCAGAAAGAATTGGAGATGACTGTACAGGACTCCACACAGAAATCTTTGGGCACTTCCCAGAAGCACAGGTGCAATGAAAATCCATGAGCCTGGTAACAGATTACTCTACAAGCTCATTGAACCAGAGCTGTGAAAAACTACCCTCTTGCGTAAATATAAAGAAAAATGGGACAGTTGGCTTGGCAAGGTGTCGATGTAAAAATTAGCTATGCAAGTAATATGCATGGCTGAGGTTACCCAATTGGCAAACGTGGCTTTGGAAAGAAACAGCATTTGTTCCCAAGTCCTTCAAAACTAAAACCAAGGGCAGAGTTCAAAAATAAATGGCATTACCTGAAATGAACAGCTGATTCATCAGCCTCTGTACTCTGATTTGCCCCAGATACTGTATGGGAGTTTCTGGGGAGCAGGTACATTTGGGTACAGATCCATTATGAGACTTCTTCTTAAGTCTGTAATACACATAGCCCATTGTCAGCAGTAATATTTGAGCTGTAGGTCTTCAATACTTGGGTTATATTTAGAGCACTTGTTCTTTGAGTCACTTTGAAGCAGAGTAGAGCAGTGGTCCTTGTCACACTGTTAGACACTTGCTCTAGGTTGGTTGGCTGTATCCAAAGTGCCCATTGAAAATGTTCCATGATTCCTGCTAACTTCCAACAGTAGAAGCTTGGAAGTTGCCAGTTGGACCATGCTAAAGGTATGCTAGGTATCATACTAACAGTTTGACAGTACAGAGGGTTAAGTTTTGGTGCTTAGGAATCACCAAGCACTGTTTGATTTATTATATTAGAGTCATTGTGCAAAACAGCTGCTGTTTGTCTGCACAACATGATCTACTCTGAAAAGGTAGAACATGTCCATGTCCCACAGATTCTGACTCACTAGAGGTGACTGAAAGCTTTCTTTTCTTTACTGAGTTTGTAATCCTTTTTCTCTTAGGTTTGGTGTTGGGTTGGTTTGTTTGTTTTCTTTGTTTGGGGTTTTTTAGTCAGTAGCAGACTATGGACATCTTCACTCTAATGGAAACATAGTTCTAAATGTCACTACTCACTGTTTAAAAAAAAAAAACCCATGACTGTTATTAATTTGTTCTAAATCGATGTCCTACAAGTTTCAAAGAATACTCTGTTGTTCATGTACTGAGGGTTTTCATTAATAAGAGCTCTGCATTCGATTTTTTCACTGCCTTCTTTATTTTATAAATTTGGTTCCTCATTGCTCTTCTCCCTTTTTTTTCAAAACTCCATGACATTCTTCTTAAACGTGGAGACCCAAAGTCCTCATGGTGTGGGTGTCTCAAAGGTTTATACAGCAGCAAAGGGACATCGTTTGCCTACTCCTCAGTACACTTCCTGATGGTGTCTCTTCTCCTGTTGGCTTGTTGGCTGTTACTGCATGTTAAGCCGGGGGTTTCAGACATCTGCCAACACTGATGCCAAGGTGACTCTTCTGAACTGACTGTAAGTATTGAGGAGGCATGGTTTACATGATTTTCCCTAGATGAACTATTGCACATTCATCCTCCTCTACCACCCTCTTTACCATTCACTCCATGTGTTAGATCCTTGTAGAGTTCCTCACTGTCAATGAGATATTCGTCTGAGATAGTGAGGATAATCTTTGTTATCCACAAATCTGGACATTTAACAGCTTATTCACTTAAGGACAGCAGATGAATACTATATAAAACTAAGGGTCCCCAAGCTGATAGCTGTAAACCCAAGTATACTGGAAACTCATTTCCTTAATAGACAAGCCTTAAGGGCCATGCCAGCCATTGAGAAAGGACTCATTAATCCATACAAATTAAGAGGACACCTCACATTCTCGCTTAACGTCAGTGTAAGCTGGGATATGGTGAACACAAACCAGGATTGCACCTGTTCCTCCAATTCTTGTATGCCTGCATGGTTACCATGTATTTTCCATGCTTAATATCACAGAATGAACAAGATGACACATATCCGTGATGAGCAGCATGAGAGACAAAATCCTCAGCAAGTTTTGCATGCAAGCTCTTTCATTCTTATTGTAGGTTCACCTCTTCTACATGCTCTTTTGGACTCACCCTCTAGTAGTTTAACATGGCTTTTCTTTTTTTTCAGTGAAACTCAGAATTCCCTTGTCACTCAGTGACAGAAGTATGAGCATCCATGTTTTTGAAGTGTATACAAACCAAAATAAAAGCTCTCCCTGTTCAGCTGCAAGGGCCACCTGTGATGAAAACAAACAACTGAACACGTGTTCTTTCCCTTTTTCTTGCAAGATTCCCTTAAGCATATTTGAGACAATACCTATCCTCCTCTTCTTCTCAGCACCTTTTGCTCTTGGGCCATCTAATATACAAGTTAAATCAGTAATATCCTGGTTAAAATTCTTTTTAAACCTACGCAGGAAAATGCAAAGCAAGTCCCTCAAGTCCTGCAGCAGCAGTCTGTCCATGGGTTATACAAGACCCACTCTAAAACCAGGAGGGGGAATGTGTAGGAACTAACCAGTACGGTTTAGAAACAAAAGTTCCCAAAACAAACCAGAGAAACCCAGACAAAACTTTTGAGGATATTTGAAGAGAAGGTTGTGTGCTAAACAGGTACCCTCTCTATACCACTAACTAATCCTGAAGAAGATACTGCCTTCTCTTCCACCTCTGTGCTTCTAACGTGTCTGCAGTTGATGATGGAGAGGCTGTAAGGCAATTACTCCCAGTCCCACAGCTCCAAACTCATTCCTATTATCCTGACATGGCCTTGGCCAAAGTGGACTGTAGTCCCTTCCTGGTTTATATCCCCAGGGCTTTTGTTTGTGAAAAGCAAAGTGGAAACCGTATTTGGTGTGAATGGAAGATTCTCCCAGCATCCCACAATGCTTCTGGGCCTTCTGGATTCAGGGACCAGAAACTGTAAGGATCCATAAATAGTTTCAGAGCAGAAAGATCTTCCTCTTCCTTTATTCTTTCATACAGTCTGAAAAAAAAAGCCCCTCATGAATTTAAAGGTATGTTTTCTTTCTTAGTTTTTGGGAATGACTGAGGTAGCTACTGTGCATCTTCTACTTCTTACTACACTTTATTTTTCCTAATGTCAGCATAGGTTTTGTCAGTGCCTGGCTAAATATGGATGCAGTTAAACCACAATCAGGTGTTAATACAGTAGTATTCAAAGGTATGGCCAGTCCCTAGGAGGAAAGAGACAACACTGGTATGGAAACACATAAAGTTGCAAACCTGTTCACATTAGCAAGGACAGCTAACATGATACAGCTTTAGGGCTCAGCCAAGTCCTCAACAACAAAGTGCTTGGAGGTCTGTGCCCAGTAAATCTATCATTGTTGACATATGAGTGACACAAATGGAGTTTCTGCAGTTTACCAACTTCCTGCTTGTCAGCTTCATCAAGGTAAATGGTCACCTTCACTCTGTTTACTGAATGAAAACATGTTACCTGACACCACTGGGAAGCTTTGGATGGTAACTGAAGTTGATGGATCCCAATCTTTTGGGACAAATAAAAGTCATCTTTATGGAAGAAAAGGCAGCAGAATGCTATAGAGGGCTCGCAGAAATCTGAGCTATCACAAGACTCCTTCCAATTGCAAAGTGATTATCATCACAACATCCCATTGTAGCAGTTATAAGATTTAGTAAGTTTTATGGCACACAAGGTCCACAGAGACCAGCAGGTAAGCCTCTCTGATCTGCAGCTTGCAGGCATCTCTCATGCTCCCTATAAACCTAACGACCTAGTCGCACAAATATTACATCCCCAGAAAATAAAATTGTGAGCCACAGGTACAAAACAGGTGAGAGACTACAGGTCAAAGCACATGCATTGGCAGAGAACTGGTGACACAAAAAACTCAAGAAAACCTCTAAAACAAGAGGAAGATGTCTTGTTGGCAATGAATCCACACCTTCTCATTAAAAGATCTGCCAGTCGGGAAAAAGCTAAAACATCCCCAAATCAAGAATTCGTTGCACAAATCTCTTCCTTGGGCAAGAGATGACATCAAGCACAAATACTGCCTCAAAGCACATTGTTTAGGACTCTACTGATGGCAATGACGAGACTGTAGAAACATATACATGCAGGACAAAGGTGCTGGATGGAAATATTGGCCCAGCTGTTCACACCCTTTAAACAAGAGCAGGATGATGATATCTGCTTTTCTATGGTGCAGCAGAACTCTGGTCTGGTATTCATGGATAATATTTCCCAGGCTTACTCTCCAGTCCTACTTGGACATTTTCAAGGATAAAGGACTTGGACTCTTTCAAGGATAATGACAAGATCCTCAAGAGTGATATTATTTTCCTGAAGGAGATGGTTGCCATATAAAAATAGACAAGAACATCCACATTCATTTCATCCAGATTTTCTTATTGTCCTCCATGGCTGTTAGAGTGCTATTATTTTAGCAATTGTGCTGGTACAGCATGGCATAACTGCTGAGAGAGCTCCCACAAGCAGCAGTTGCCATTATAAAGGTATCCACATGTGCACTTTATATACTCATTTTTATTGCTGTTAAAGCAATTACCCCTGAAATATTGTCCATCACTGCTGCTTAATAATTTATCCATTTGATTTGATCAGCAGCAGAACTGACACCCAGCACCAGGAAGATTATTGCCATCAAAATATTTTAAAAAACCCAACTTGTTTACTGACTGAAGAATTGGGTTTTGCTTAGATGCATAGTAATTCAAAAATAAAATTAGTTAATATGCAATAAACATTCTGGCAATATCGTCACATTTAGTTTTTCTACTACACTAGGCAGAAGAAAATATTTTGTTTTTCCATATAAAAATTGAAAATAGTCACTTTAGTAACAATACATGCATGTCTAACTAATGCTTTGTTTTACTATGCTTGTGAATGGTTTGTCCCTTTTCCTACTCTTTCCATGATGGGAGTAGAAAACAAAAGTTTTTTGGAATCATTGCCAGATTTTAAGGGCTGGTCCTCATCTTCTCTAACCATTTTTAGCCTTCTCTTCCTTTCATGCCAGTATGTAGCTGAAAGCCTATATGCTAAAATTCCAATGTTGACATCTGTTGTTAATGAGCAGTAACTCTGGATCAGAACAATCTGGGTAATTTTTCTCTATGAAATGAAGAGTTACAGAAGGAAGTAGGGGAAACAATTTAAAGGCTTGAGTTGAGATAGAAAGTATATGCAAGGAAGTCAGAGTGCAGCAGTTGTCTCTCTAAAACATTTCATATAACCTCCATGATCGGTAAGAAGGGAAAAAAAATAGACATATGGATTAAATTAGGACATCCCTGTTTTCATTTAAATAAATTATTCATTGCACTTGAAGGTGTAGGACCAGTTTTCTTCATTATCTCCACTTCTTCCACCTGCCTGGACATCTTCCTGGGCCTCTGCTGTGGTATCTCCTCACTTGTACCCCTGAGGAATGCTCTTGAACAGATGAGAACCAAAACAATTTCCATCTTCTGAATATAACTCTTGAAATATAACTCTTCCGAATTATTCCCATGCAGTGGAGAATCTGCTCTACCCTATGAAAGGCAGCATTCAAGGTCTTCCCTCCCAACCCTGTGTGGGATATTTTGGCAAGACATTTCCATTACAGCTTAGTCAAACTACACATTTATTCACTCCACACTAGTGGGAGATCAGATACGCCTACAAGAGTTTCAATTACACTTCCAGAAATGAAGAAATTCAAGAGAAAGAAATCATATCCTTCAATTTATTTGATTTACACATTATTAACTAAGCAAGACACACTAATACTAACCTTTAACTTTCAAGATAATGAAGAATGAGGTCAGACCTCAGCTGTTACAAGTAAGCAGGTACCCTCTCTGTCCCTGCATGACAGATTCACCAAAAAAGGAGATAGCCATTCAAGATGGAAATGTCAGACAGGCACTGCACAGTCTTCTCACAGCTTTTCTACAGCTACTGGTCCTTGTTAGGGCTCAGAGGAAATGACTGGGTCATTCCTTAAGCTCCAGTCTGGGGTTGAGTTGTCTGAATAGGACACACAAAGCTGCTGGACATGATATGGAAAATTACTGGAAGAGACAAGATGTACAAAGCTGACAAAAGTCACAGCACTGTGAGGGATGGAGGTGTGGCCATGTCACCTAGCTTTCTTTACCATCCAAGGGAAATGTATGTGAGAAGTGAACAAACTCCACAAGTAAGTTTTGTTACTCCATAAGTAACAAAAACCTTCTGGAGAGTAGAGACTTGCAAGGTCACAGTGTCTAGAAAACCTGTCAGCAATATGTATGGTATCAGTAGGTAACGGTTTTGAGAGTACCAGACTTCAATATGGATGTAGCAAACTGGGGCCATTGGGGTAAAAAAGGCAATTGTGGATGATTTATTAATTTTGGATAAGACGGTGTCAGAGAAAAGGTGATATAAGGACACTGAGAAGAAGCATCCAGAATCAGCAAAGTTGAATGAGTCTTGCTGAATTTAAAGCATTTGAAAATTTTTAAATACTTTAAAATTATTCTCCTATTTAGAAGGCTTAGAAATTAATTGCCATATTTCATGTTCAGCCCACATTTATAATTCTGTGTGTCAGAAAATACCAGCATCTTAAAGGTCTTTCCATCCTGGAAGAAGCATGTCTTTCTTAAATGTACTTCACATTATTCCAGACTTTTTTTCTGACTGAAAAAGTCTAGTCCAAACAGGCCTTTTGCAATTTTAAATCACCAGTTCACTAAACAGTTGGAACAAAATACACAAGTAATGAAGTATCTGTGGACAAGTTTGCAGGAAAAAAAGCAATTCAGAAAGATGGTCTGGTTTAAAACAAAGGCTGCAGTATGTTAGAAGCCGACTGTGAGCAATTACTGTGGGTGAAAGTCTGTAAGTTGTATAAAGGGACTCTGCTGACATTAAAAAAGCTGTCTGAGCCTTGTTTTCCTGCTTGCTGATATATACACAGCCCATAGAGCAGTCATTGCCTGATATTTCCTTTGGGATTGAGCTACAGCTTTGCCACGCTGTACATTTAAGCTTTGAATGCTGACATATCGCAAAAATAAAAAGCAAACAAACAGGAAAAAACCCTCAAACACATCAAAATAATTTTAAAAGAGAAGGAGGCTGAGCTTACGGTGCTCAACTGCTCCTTGCAGAGTGTTTTGTGGGTTTGTTTCCTTGCCAAGTTCCACTCCGTTGTGTCCTTCTCACCAGCAGTGACTGAAACACACACTTTCTACTGTCAAGGACAGCATTCCATAATTGTTTTTCTCCTCCAAAGCCCAGCTTCAATTCCTATTCACTCTCACAGTCTATGCACATATTCATGCTCTTCCACCTACAGACACCTTCTGGTCATCCCCACATTGAAGATGATTGATGCCCACCTTTTCCAGCTTCTCTTTCCCTTTCTTTGCCCAACTTACGGAAAAACACCTCATTAGCGCAGTAACTATGCAGTTCAATACCTATGTCATATGTTTGCTGACCACTCAACAAATATTCTTTGGGCATAGATTATATGTAAATCCAAATTTCCTACATAGCTTGGAAATACCTCCCACAACAAAGCCTTGATCTTCTTTATAAAGGTCGCACTACGTAATAGGTCATACTATAAAGCATAATTTTGCCTGCCATTCAGAACAAATCCTTGTTTGATCATCAACACTGTTGTTGGTCTGTATCTCTGTGGGCTTTTTTGTTTCTGTATGAAGCACAAATGGGTGCTGACGTTTTCATGAGGCTTCTCAGACCTTCTGTGGGACAACTTCACCAAACGGATTTTTCCCCACTAGTCTGGCCTGGTGAGACTGCACGGGGAATATCACGTCCAGTTCTGGGCCACTCACTTCAGGAAGGACATAGAACTACTTGAAAGAGTCCAGCACAGGGCGACCGGGATGATGGAGTGGAATACCTTCCTTGTGAGGAAAGGCTGAGGGAGCTGGGCCTGTTTAGCTTGGAGAAGAGTGAGGGGTGACCTTATTAATGTTTGTAAATATGTAAAGAGCGAGAGTCAGGAGGATGGAGCCAGGCTCTTCTCAGGGATGGCCAGTGATAGGACAAGGGGCAATGGGTGCAAGCTGGAGCAGAGGAAGTTCCATGTGAACATAAGGAGGAACTTTTTCATAGTAAGGGTGATGGAGCACTGGGACAGGTTGCCCAGAGAGTCTCCTTCTCTGGAGACATTCAGACCCCACCTGGATGCGTTCCTGTGTGATTTAGTCTGGGTGATCCTGCTCTGGCAGGGGGTTGGACTAGATGATCTTTTGAGATCCCTTCCAACTCCTAACATTCTGTGATTCCATGATGCTATTTAGAGGTCAGAAAGTGAAATTTCCAAAGGAGCTTGGTACACGACTCGCTCTGATCTTTCCATTTTAAAATCTTGGAGTCTCAAGAAAAATCTCCCAGCTCTTAGTTTCAGTGTGACTGAAAGTGATTATGAATCAAACACTGGATTTTCCTTTCAGACAGGATGCAATAGAATTATGGTGCTCTGCTGACATTTTCAGCTTTTTTAAAAAAGGAAAAACCACGGGTTTGTAATTCTTTTTGCAGAGACAATGAGATAAGATTAATTCTGCCTCTTGCCCAGCTCCCTTAATTCCTATTTCCCATTAGATCTGATTACATCCTGTCCATCCAGAGCTGACCAGGAAAAGGCACTGAAACAGCTGCGCTTCATACACACTTCCCATGGATGTAAATAAAATCAGATGGGGCAAGTTAATGGTGACTTGGTCTTTGAGTCCTAAAAGGGGGTGGACATGGCAAAAAACGCATTTCCAGAACAAAGCCAAAGGGGAAGACCTGCAGACTGCTGGTAGGACCACAGCTACAGGTTTTACTTACAGCTCAGCCAAAGCCTAGCACAGGGAAACAACAGAATCCACATGTCCTTAAGAAACATTAGAAGGAAGTAATGATCTCTGGAAAAATCCTGGCTTTTTCCACAGAGTTTTTACAAAGTGTACCCTATGTATATGTTTACAAATCACAGAATCACAGAATCACAGAACCGTAGGGGTTGGAAAGGATCTCCAGAGATCATCGGGTCCAACCCCCCTGCCAGAGCAGGCTCCCTAGCTCATATTGCACAGATAGGTGTCCAGACAAGGCTTGAATATCTCCAGAGAAGGAGACTCCACCACCTCCCTGGACAGCCTGTGCCAGGGCTCTGTCACCCTCACTGTGAAAAAGTTCTTCCGCATGTTGGTGCAGAACTTCCTGTGCTCCAACTTGCAGCCATTGCCCCTTGTCCTGTCTCCACAGACCACTGAAAAGGGGCTGGCCAATTCCCCCTGCATCCCATGCCTAAGATATTTATAAACATTAATTAGGTCCCCCCTTAGTCTTCTTTTCTCTAGACTGAACAGTCCCAGCTCACTCAGCCTGTCCTCATAGGGTAGATGTTCTAGGCCCTTAATCATCTTCGTAGCCCTTCTCTGGACTCTCTCCAGAAGGTCCCTGTCTTTTTTATACCAGGGAGCCCAGAACTACAGAAACAAAGCAAAGTTCGTACTTTTAACCAAAACAGAGAGGGATGATATATCTTTCTTAGTGTTGCAAAGCATATAATCGGTCTCTTGTCATCCTCCACTGACAAAGAATTTGCCCCACAGAATCATTCCAGAATGTCATCTTTTATTAAGAAATATTATTTACAGAACTGCAAGCATCATTTTTTATCTGGCTTTTCTCCACCCACTTTTTTACCTGAAAGTTTCTCTCTATGCAGCAGGATTTATATAATGCAAGTGCCACAGCTGCCTTCTACTTAATACACTTCATGTAATTACAGCATTTCTGCTCAAAACCTATCTCAGCTGACAGCGGTGGCCAAAGCACCTGAGACACCAGGCGTGAAATCCTACAAGGAACCACAGACAGCTTCCAGCGAGGCTATAGATGATCCTTGATCGGTTTTGATGGACCATCTATAATAATAATCTACTCCCCACCATCTGAGAACCTGTACAGGACAAGGTAGGTGCTCAGAGAGACTGCAGGGCAAAATGCATTTCCTAAAACTGTTGCATATGCATCTCACTTCTAAGCTTCTTTTACATTACTTTTGTGAGGTATGTGGCAGGTGTCTCGTAATGGCATATTTATTTATTGCATATTCAGTGCTCATTGGGGTGAGAAGTGTGCTCAGCTATGTGGCACAGCAAGTCAGTAAATTCCTATTCTAAAAAAAATTTTAAAAACCTTTATTTTTTAGTGCTGCCTGAGACAATTACTATCTACCACCAGTTTCCCAGCATCCTCACCCACTCTATCACCTCTTTTTGTTTGCGAGACCCTGAGTTATGTATCAGTAATATTCTGGGTTGTATGTTCAGAATATTGGTGACAATGCAAGAAAATGGCAATTTGCACTGAAAAGTTTCTGACCCCTGAAGATGTAACTACTCTTACACAGAGAAAAATCATTAGGCCCAAGGCGCCACTGAATTTGTGTATGGATTTTGTGCTGGTCTTTACCTAAGAGCTGGTCCCACACTGCACGTCCTTTAGTCCTCCCCATCGCCTACATATTCCTGACAGCACTGTAGAGGAACACAGTGGCAAAAGCAGGGTTCCTCTGTCAGTAAAACTCTTTATCTTCCTGAATATTTTTAAGTACTCTCACACAGACCTAGTTTACATAAAAGGGACCAAAAATATTCTAAGGGCCACAGATTGTTTAATCGCTTGTCTGACTGCAGTTGTGTGGCTCATACTGTACTTTATTGATGTTTTAACATGGTTTCTGGCCATGTTGATTAAAAAAAACCCAAAACAATTAAAGCTACCATGATAGATCAATGAGGGTTTAGTTCTTTATGCTCAAAAGTGAGTTACTAATTTTTCAATATGTCTTCTGCATACCTATGCATGTGGACTTGTCCCTTCTGGTACTGACCCATTGACAGGATCTGAGCCCTCCAATTAAGTGCTGTTACACTCAAATTATTGATGAGAGCAAAGTCCTTGAGGTTGTATACCTATTAACCTGTTCTCTGGCCCTGAGACCAATGAGCAAAGTTTGCCCACATCCATATTGTTGCACTCCTTCGTCCTCCATAATAGGGGACCACATCCAAATTGCCTTTGGGGAGTTCATATGATTAGAAGAAAGCTAGGAATTGACAGGAAATGTAAATTATATATGAATAACTGTTCTACACTGAGAGCAATTAAATACTTGAAGAGGAGCCCAGGGAGGCTGTAAAATCCCATTCTTGGAGATGTTCACCTCTAAATAGGCAGAGACCCTGAGCACCTTGCTCTAACTGAACCTCTTTCAAATACAGAGTTAGACCAGATAATTCCCAGAATCTCCTTCAGTCCTATTCTAGGAATGGTCTTCGGCCTCTACTGACTTACAGATAGCATCTGAGAAATGTTATGGTTCTCGTTGGAATAGTATTTTCACAATCAGTTGTTCCTTTCTGATATTAACCTCGAGCTAACTACAGATCATCCTTTTCAAAAACGAGATTAAAAGATCTTACAGGTCACATGCTTCAGAAGGTGTTACTGAGAAGTGGTACTCATTTCAGTATCTGGAACTTGGTGAGGAGCTTCCAGTCTCAAAAGACTAATAACATCAGAGACATTTAAATAAAGGCCTTAGAATTAATGTAGGCACCTCACTTTATGGTTTTAAACATGATGCTCCCAAAAATCTGCACCCAGATTTAATTATTTATTTGTTTTAACACCAGGTATATATCTCTATTTTTTTTCATGCACATCAGCATTTTCTTTGCCTCCCTTCCAGGATGGATGGATGCTGGTAAACTCCAGTTTGGAAGTGTTGGGATTTACAAAACCAGTCAGACTATACCCTATCAAGATCAAAGTTCAGCTTAATGTTGCCAGCTATTGGATCAGTATGTGTTAGTATCAGAAAGACCCTGCAGACAAACTATGCTTTACATTTCATAACTGTTTTGGAAGTCATAATTGGGAGCTAAATAGTGTTCTTATTTGAGAATTTACAGTGGTTATTACTTTAATATCTTTGGACGAAAAGTGCTTTGCCATAATCTCACGTAGCAAGGTGAAATTATCTACCTAGATAATTTATCCACCTGATAAGCCAGTGGCTGACCCAGGAGAGCTTGTTCTGCTAAGTGCCAGCATACAACCAGCATAACTTCAATTTTTTACTCATTTGAACAAACTATCCCCCCATATTAAAAATAAAACAATTTACTCCTGTGGCTAATCTTTCCCACTGAGTGAGTAACACCAGCTGATCAGGCATTCAGGCTTTGTCCCTTAACATCACTGACAGATGGCCATATTAGTGATCTCTCTATAAGTGGAAATGTAATGTTGCTATTCCCTCGGCCCGTTGGAGCAAAGAATATTTATTACCTACCTTGCATTTGTTTCCTTTGCAGCTCGTGCACTTTGCACCTTTCAAGAAGAGTCCCTGGATGCCATCGATAAAAGAGCGGCTGCTTCTGAATGCTGGCTTAGAGGCATGCTGTACATCAGCAGTATGAAACAGCAAGGACGACTAAACAAGCTGGATAATTTTTCTGTACTAAAAATAAACAGTGAATAACCGTTTACATTTAAATAAGCATATTCAGCATGTTCACATATTATATTCTAATTACTTAATAGCTTGAACTTTGTTAAATGGTGCATTTTATAGCATGCATTCAATCTTTCTTACATCGCACTGATGATGCTGACAGCAGCAAGTAATTGATCTGGGCTTTGCTTCAGGTACTCAAGTAAATCTTGATCTCTCTCTCTTCCTCACACACTCATTCAATTAATTTCTCCCTAACTTTAATTGACATTCCTCTTTTTTCAAGGGTTCCCAAACTTTATTTCCCCAAAGATGCTTTGTCATTCAACTTGGTTCCTAAACCCCTTCCATTTTGCATGCTTCAGTCTTCCTCTTCTGGATGCAAATCTTCCTTTCCTCCAAGTCCCAAACACCCTTTCTCTTTCCAGCCATCTCAGTTACCTTGCATTTTTAGGTGGGGCAGAATTAGGTGCTCAGGTAGTGGTACAAAACTTCAGTTGCTATTGCTGCTGAGCTAAGGGAGCCTCATACCACTCACAGGTTGGAAGACTTCTGCTATTGAGTAGGATAAACACGACTTAATAAGCTGCCATCCATACAAGAAAGGTAGAGAATCTATTTCTTACTGAGAAAAAAAAGCAAGACCTTGGGAAAACACATGCAAAACAAATGTTGCTGCATTAACAGAAATTAAATTGATGCCTTTCCCTGCCTGGTTGCCTACCCTGCGTCAGGGTCTGTGGAGTTAAGGCTCCATCTAGACCACGAGTGTTAAGCTTCTTGCTTCCCCCATAGTAGAAACTGTATGTCTTGTAGAGCTCAAAAATAATAGTGGAAGGGTTCCTTGATCGTGGATATCTACCCTCTTTTGAAAAATATATGCTAACAGTAAGGAATAGAAATATTGCAGTAAATTTATGCCTCAGGGAAGGAGTAAAGTTACCCTAGGGATTACTTCAGTCCGTTTGTTCCCTAGAGTCATGCCACAGACGGCTGCACAAAATAATATACTATCCTTGACTTTTTGCATGCACAAAACCCCTAAAGCTCATCATTTCTCCCGATTAGAGCACTTGCTCTGACATTTCTTATGACTGCAATAAGTATTTTAATGTTAAGAACATCCACTCTTAACTCCTCTTATATCTTTAAAAAGGCAGTGATTCATTGTTTCAAGCGATGCTTCCAAAAGCAGCACATTGCTGGATCTTATGAAAAGCATTTTTATCAATGGATAGAAAATCAGTTGCAAAATTATGTTCCTTGCTGTTGGAAAAGTTTCCAAATGATTCTCCCTCACAAAAAAAGAAAAAAAGAGGAAGCTGAAAATTGAAGTGGAATAATTTTAAATAAGTTCTGATTCATAAAGTTTCTCTCATATTAAATTCTACTCTTAATTGGGCTGCTGGCATAGCTCTGCACTGAAAGAGCCCTGCAGATCAATGTGAACTGAGCTAAGTATTGCAGCTTTAGCTTTCATAGAATCATAGACTGATCTGAGTTGGAAGGGACCCCAAGGATCAGAGAGTTCCAACCCCCCTGCCACAGGCAGGGCCACCAACCTCCAGGCCTGAATCTACACAAGGTTGCCCAGCGCCCCATCCAACCTGGACTTGAACACTGCCAGGGACGGGGCATCCACTACTTCTCTGGGCAGCCTGTTCCAGCACCTCTCCACTCTCTCTGTAAAGATCTTTTCCCTAATATCTAATCTAAACCTTCCTTCCTTTAGTTTTAATCCATTCCCCCTTGTCTTGCCATTGTCTGCCCTTTGAAAAAGTTGATTCCCCTCCTGTTTCTCTGCTCCCTTCAGGGACTGGAAGGCTGCAATGAGGTCCCCCCACAGCCTTCTCTTCTCCAGGCTGAACAAGCCTAGCTCCCTCAGCCTGTCTTCGTAGGGGAGGTGCTCCAGCCCTCTCATCATCTTTGTGGCCCTCCTCCGAACCATCTCCAACAGTTCCACATCTTTCTTGTATTGGGGGCCTCAGATCTGGACACAGTACTCCAGATGGGGCCTCACGAGCTTTGCTGGAGTGTATCTACCAGGCTTTGTGTTTATGTAATTGGCTTTTGTCATTCCACAAGATTTGATCTCACTAATACTGTAAAATGACCAAGAACCTCTTGAAATGTCAACCTACTGCACAGTGTCAGCTGGCAAACAACTATGATGTCAATATGACATGGCCAGCTATGAATGGTGTCTGTGCACTTTTGAGCTGGGGTTTTGTTAATTTTATAGTAAATTGCCCATTTACAGTATGCCATTTATGGATGTTTTAGACAGGGTTGAAATAACTTAAATCCTCTCCAAACACTGAGCTTTCAGTAGTGCTTTGATTGTGCATGCATAACAAAGGGCAACCTAAGTATTTTATCAGATGTTATCATACCCCTTTGGTAATAATTCAAGACAATAGTGTAAACACACAGAGAAAAATCTTATGAATATGTTCATTTCAACAGCACCTCAAGCCTTGAACACAGATGGAGTTAAATCTGACAGGCTAGATGTTACAGAAACCATGAAAGCAGAAAGGCTTTTGAAATATAAAAGCCTTTTATTAGAAGCTGTTTATTTTAATAGGAAATTTTAAATTGTAAAGCAGGCTTCCAAAGAGCACACATAACTGAGTTTATAGAGGACATTAGGGAAGGAAGGAAAAAAAGGCTGAGTAAGTTTTGCAGTTTTTAACAGGACATGTTCCAATTAGGTTTTGATCTTTACTCTTATCTGAATGAAAAATTATATATATTTGAGCATGGTTAACCCCCATAC
Organism: Zapornia atra; assembly: GCA_013400835.1. Taxonomy (NCBI): domain Eukaryota; kingdom Metazoa; phylum Chordata; class Aves; order Gruiformes; family Rallidae; genus Zapornia; species Zapornia atra. The sequence continues at coordinate 88,002 of VZTU01013813.1, forward strand.
ACAGACCTAGTACAACTTCATTCAATTTCTCATTTTTGGAGCATAAGAGACAATGTACTAGGCTTTGCAGTTTATAGACTATTTCAGTTGGATGGGACCTAAAATGACCATCGAGTCCAACTGCCTGACCACTTCCAGGCTGCCCAAAAATCAAAGCATGTTGTTAGGGGCATTGTCTAAATGCCTCTTGAACACTGACAGGCTGGGTGCATCAACCACTTCTCTAGGAAGCCTGTGCCAGTGTGTGACCACCCTCTGGTAAAGAAATGCTTCCTAATGTCCAGTCTGAACCTCTCCTGGTGCAGCTTTGTACCATTCTTATGCATCCTATCACCTGATCGCAGGGAGAAGAGCTCAGCACCTCCCTCTCCACTTTTCCTCCTCAGAGAGCTAGAGAGAGCCATGAGATCACCCCTCAGCCTCCTTTTCTCCAAACTAGGCAAACCCAAAGTCACAGTCTTCACCCACTTCCAGCCTTTTCACCAGCAGAAAAATATGAGTATCGAACTTTATTTTGAGATAAGTTTTATACAGATGGTGGAGATGCAGAGCTCCTGTGGTCCATGGCTACAGAGAGCTTCGAGATACAAAGGACCATGTCAGGCTACAGGGATGGTGGGTGTAAAACTCCTTTTGTCATGGTTACAGAGAGCTTCCAGTTACCTGCAGGACTATGGCAGGGTACAGAATAGGGCTATGTCTGCTTGTTTATCTTTAGGTCAATGTCTTTGTAGAATGTTGCAATGCTCTCCAGCTGAATGGTAAAGGAACCGAGGGCAGATGTATGTCGTGACCATAGAATAGTCACAGTTGGAAAAGACCTTCAGGATCACCAAGTCCGACCATCTATCCAGCCAGCCCTACTAGGTCCAACACTAGACCATATCACCAAGTACATCTATTCTTTTAAACACCTCCAGGGATAGTGACTCCACCACCTTCCTGGGCAGCCTGTTCCAATATCTAACAACCCTTTCAGTAAATATTTTTTTTCCTAATATCGAACTTAAACTTCCTCTGATGCAATTTAAGACTGTTTCCCCTTGTCCTGTCACTAGGGTTGGTTCTAGGAGCTGGTGGCTGCCTGCTGTGACATAGCCATGAGATCACTAGGGCTGCTGCCTGGAGTTAGTGGTGCATCACTGCAACATGGTCATTACCTTCTACTATTCAGGGAAGAAGGAACAATAAAATAATAAAAATAAATAAATAACTGTCTGCAGCTCCCATCACAGCTCCTCAAAATGAAACTGCAGAAGGTATCTCCCTGTGTAGGAATAACTTTACTCAGTTATCTGTGCTGCTGGAACAGACATGCCATGAATTTCAGTTTGCTGCAATGTATTGGAAGATCTGGGAGCAAGAAGTGCTTCCTTTTATCTTCAGTGAATTTTTCTAACATGTAATTTTCATTCATTTAAGAGAAAAATTAGAAAGGCTAAGTTACTGAGAACCTTTTCCACAAGGAAAAGTTCAAGTAAATAGCTTGACTGGTTTTATACTAAAGTCCGATTGTGTCTGTGACTTTCATTCATTTAGACATCTCAGAACTCAGAATAATATACATGCATTAAGAATATGTTTTTAAAAGCCTGTCCTTGTGACAGATTCACTCAACCCCTTAACCAAACTAGCAGTAGTTTGGTAGCAGCTCCAAAGGAGACAAATGCCTAAGCCATAATGGGCCAAGAACTCCATTGGTTTCATTCTGTTCTCTGAAAACCCACTAAGGAGCAGAGTGATGCAGTGAGCATCAATGCATATGAGCTTAGATGACCAATAATGCAATTAACACATGACTAGCAGGTGGGTTTTCCAAGACTCATTTATCAAGGAACAAAGAAAGTTGTGGGTAGAAGGAGCCTCATACATATCTTCCCCATTTCCATGTGATTTGACTACAAGCCAATCGCTTTATTCTATAAATATGACAGCCTAAGTGAGCCTTCTTTGAGTTCTGGCTAAGCAGCTTGGCTGCATGTCAGTGATTTCCCCTTGAGCTGGGATTCCTCTCAAGGTTGCTGCTTGAGGGAGAATGACCTTTTACCAGTGCAGATAAGTAACTGATATCACACATAACCTTGCAGTGTTATGGTAACTCTGATTTGTGCCTTAGTAATTTTAAATCACTGTTCAGATGACTGTGCCATACAGTACTGCAGTGAACCTTGCCATCAAGTTTTTTATGTTGCTCTTCACAGCATCACATTAAAAACATTTTTCTTAATCCTTTTGACCATGATCCTTTAAGCAGTCTAAATCACCCATTTGCAACAACCCTTTCCCCCCAAGTCTATCTGAAAATAATACTTGAGACTCAAAGACTCATTTCAGGTGCGCTCCTCAAATGTTGTGCTCCAAGCATTTGAGCAATTTCACTGCAGCAAAAGTAGATTCCAGGAACAAAAACAGGGCACACAACATTTTTCTTCTTGCTTTGTGGCATGTTCATCTATCTAGCTTGAAACTCATAATACTTTTAGAGAGAAAATATATATTTTAGCAGATATTTCTAAACATCCCAAGGTCTAAGCTTCATTCACTGTGAGTTCTGTGCCATGCTAGTCATGGAACTAAACAAAGAATGTAAAACTGTACCAAAAAAATTGCAGAGTATTTTGACTCTTGAGTGGTCAGAATGAGTGGCAGGGATTAGAGTTTATTTTGAGGAAAATAAAAGGAGAGGTAGTTGGGTGTGGTGATTCAGCATAGGCTGAGCACCACACGCGTCTCACTCAGTCCTGGAGCAGAAACAGACAGAGGCGCTGTGGGTTGGGCTAAAGACAGTTACTGACAAAATCACTGCGAAAGGGGAACAATAATAGCCCACAGCAAGTTTCACTTACACCCACTGATAACACAGAGTACCTTATAGGCCCAACAATGACACAGAGGACTGCACAACACAAGGACACACTCCAGCCACACTCAGACTGCCCTGGAGGCACACAGGAGTGCCCCTCTCTGACCAGTCCCTTTTATGGGGGAGTGATATCAGGTGGTGTGGAAACAGACTGGACTAACTCAGTTCACCTGGGCTAATTCAGCTCATCTGGGCTGGCTACTTGGGGAAGTTGACTCTGGTCTGGCCAGAACCAGGACACTGGGAGAAAGCAAAATATGAAGAAACCAAAATGGTGCAATATATCCAGCATCCATGGGCCCACTTCTAGCTTCTTACTCTCAAACAGCACATTCCCCTTTATATGTCTTCTCTATTTATACCCATCTATAGTTCTTACTTTCCCCTCCTGTATAGACTATACTGTGTGTTCTGATGTCACTATCATCGGGTCCATACATGTACAGAGCAAATTGGATATTTGCTGGAAACCTCATACTTAGAATGTATATGGACTATGTGTATGTGAACATACACTTTGTAAACGCTGCTGGTTTTGTTCAGCTCAGCATGAATTTAGCAGCATGCTGATGAAAATCTTATTCCACGATTTCCAGAAACACCAGTGAAGTTGGAGCAATTTTCATCTCATCAGTTACTGGAATTATGGGAAAAGCAGAAGTCACTTCCCTAACGGTCAAAACTGTCTGTCACAGGCCTTGGACAACAAAAAGCTGCATAACTGAAGTTTGGTCTGGCAAATGGCAAAGTTTCATTGAACCTGCACAGTGATGCCAGCTTCTGCCTCTAGCTCTGCTTCCTTGCCTCTTCCAATCTGTCTGGTAAGCGAAGGAACCTCATTAACAATTAATCAGCTTCTCTTGGACTCTGATGCTCGTGTATGTTTTGGAAGGCTTCTAATTATGGATGGCTTCATTTAAGAATGCATTAAATGCTCTACAGATTTGAAAGGAATTCATCACAGTATAATTAGGTTGATAGCTCTTTGGTCATCAAGTGGCCTATCATTTCCGTCCTGATGGTGGCTTAGATAATGATACAGAAAAATGTAGTAGCTGCCTCTAACGACTGACCCAAGACTTTTAGGCATTGCTTAGAATAACCTGCTTGCAAATCACAATTTTTTTTACTCATCACTAGCAATTTCTAGCCTTGCTGTCATCACAGACAGCTGTCAATCAAAAAGGTTTTTGACTCTTATGACGTGTTGCTTCATGCAGGTTCCTCCAGTAGGACAGTGCAATGGGACAGTGTCTGGATTAGGAAACCCTGCTCAGGAAAGGGGCACAGAGTTAACAGTTGAATGTTCCTTCTGTCAAGGTGTAGTTCAGTACCCATCTACTGCAGCCCTGTCATCAGGCTGCAGATTGGTCCCCTGTCTATTCCTAGGCACAGCGGGAACAACTTTAATAGTGCTAGTGAGTTCAAGACAAAAAAGTCTGTAGAGATTTCATTTATTTCATTGCCAGAGCAGGGACAGCCACATGATCATTTTGGAAAGCTGGCTGAATAAAATTTACTTTCAGTGACCAATCCACAAAAATTAAGTGAGAGAAGGAAAGGGAGATCTGGTTCAGTCCAAAGAAAATCATTCTTTTCAATCAAACTAACCAAGAAAACCTCTCAGAGTAATCCATTTTGCATCAGAATAAAACAGCTTTCATTTCATTTTAAATTATTAACGTCCTTCAATTTTTTTTTTCAACTTAGCAAATTTTGACATGAGCCGCTGTTTCTAAAACAAAAAAATCAATTTTTTCATTTAAGTAAAAACAAGACTTTTAGCACTTAAACCATTTCTCCCATTTCTTGGTATAGCTGCTTGATACAGTTTCACTAAAAGCTTCATTTCCCCTGCAACCCATTCTCAAGCAATTTCAATAAGCTTACACAGAACTTGCCTGCTTGCCTTCCCCAGGAATAAAAAAAGAGATAAAATTCAAGTCAGGATTCTCTTGCCTGCTGCTAAAAGCAGCTTGTTTCCATAGCTGTCACTTTCCCTGCAGTGAGGGAGTCTGAAACATCCCTAACGCCTCGCATGTCTATTAAGCATCTCCTCACCGTCTGACACAGTGCTGCAAGCAGCACCGAATGCGACCGGCCTCATCTGCTGCAGTTCTGACTCACTCTCTTGGCCTAACTTCAATCAGTTGGGGAATTCCCTGGAGGAGAGATGTGTGGGCACCACAAATCCTTTTGCGAGGCTTAAAGGTTAATGGACCCTAGAAATACCAGTGGAAGAGATCCTCCCTCAACCACCTTCCCAGGAGTCATAAAAGCCTTTCTAGATGCCAGCACCAAGGGCACCAGAGAAGGACCCTACTTGGCAAGCTGCAAACATCCGTTGACAGCAGAGTTGCATAAGAGTGTTCAGCTTCTTTCTACCCATTTTTTGCCCATAGTTTTACCCACAAAAAAAAAAAATCTTTCAATATCCAAACTAGGCAGCAATATTTTTCCTAGCAGAGACTCCTTCAGGACTCCTAGAACGTGAGGTAGCAGAGAGCAGCAAAACCAAAACAGGTCCATGTCCCACTGGCACTGTTTGTACATCCTGCATACGGCAAGAGTATGGGACTGGACTGAGAGAGAGGTCCTCACCCCAGAAACTTTCCTTCTCACCATCCATCAACCTCTGAGATGAAAAAGACTTCTGGGAACTAAAAAATATTTTCTATTATCAGTAACAAAGCTTTATCCAAACTGGAGTCAGGCAACAAGTCTTAGCTAAGCCATTTTTCATCCAGATATGGAAATGAGGCCCGGAAGGTTTGTCTTGACTGTGCTGTGGTGTTTTTCTGACAGAAAAAACATATTAACTATTTCATACAGACATTTTCTTAGTGAAACATTTCAATGTTAAGAATAAAAATAAAAGACCTTAAATTCTGAAGTTTAATCTTAACACCCACAGAGACCTAAAAGCAAAGTTACTTTGACTAGAATGCAATACTTGGTCTAGTTCAAACCATTTTGTTTTGAGCATTTTGTCTCGGGTTTTAATTTTTTTTTTTTTTAAGAGAGAATTCTTTCACTTGGAATGATTTTTTCCTGACAGCTCTTTGTACTACTGGCACGTTGAAAAGATTTGCTTTGTTGGTGTCCAGACCATGCTTTTATCTGAAGAGTCCCATCATCTTTTAGGAAAAAGAAGCGTAGGCCACCCAGCTTTAAAGGGAAATGTCATAGAGGGTTTTGTGCACTTTTGTATTAGTGGCCCCTGGCTTACACAGTTCTAAAGATTTGATCCATCTCATTTTACTGCAAAGTCCAGGAAAATGATGTTCCAGACAAAGTCAAGGGCTTCCTCTAGCCACAGTTGTTTGCATTCTTAGGTCCCACGGTAGCAGCTAAGTGTGGTCCACATGCAACTTTATTCTTGCACCAGTATCATGGCTTTTATCCTTTGCAAAATCTTAAAAGATACAAGCCATTCATAGTGACCTGCAGGAAACCCCTTCTGCTGACTCCCTGGGCTAAATTCTGGGGAAATACAGTCAAGGCTGGCACTCCAGTTGCAGAATAAAAAGCCAAAGAAGGAGGAACAAATTACAGCAAGCAATAGCGCAAGTTGGCAATCCTCAGTGAGAGCTTAGACTTCTTCACTTCTACATCAGGAATTAGAATTTCAGAACACTGTATGTTTCAGGGTAAGTGACTCTGGTTTATGGTCCCTGAGAAAAGGTGCAGAAGATACAGCTGCTCTATAAAAACCCCTACAGATTAATTTGTATCCATGGGTTACTTCTGGATGAATGAAACCAAATGATTGAAAACAAGACATCACATCCAACCTATACAAAATCCAAACTTGAAACAGTGGACAGCTATTTGGTTGGCAATGCTGCTTCTGTCTTTTGCCTCAGTACCACCTATGTCTGATGATTAAAGGCATGAAGACAAAGGCTGAGACAGGTACATAGAGCATTTTTCAATTCCATGGGAATGGAAGAGACCTTTGGTCTTCCAGGACATCGATAAACCATTTTGTAAGCAGCCAAAAAGCAAAATGTTACTGATTTCTGTAACTTAAGCAAAGAGCAAATTGCCCTGCTTTTTTAGTAGTTTCATAGATTTTCCTATTCAGTTACTGATTGCAAAGAGAGGAAGAAAAAAAGTGCAGGAAGAGTCCTGCAGGCTCTAAGGTATCCTTCACGGCAGGGTCCAGAACACATCTGCAATTTCAGCAAATGCAAATCTTGATTTAGCTCTTGCTGGAGCAATGAGGAGGAGGGTATTGTCATTAAATTGCCTCAGAGGTGCTGGTAAGTCTGTGTCCTGTGGAAGGAAGGAAACGTGGAAGGTGTTGGGATAACAGAAGGACAGAAAACTTACAGACCTGCAATAAGGAAAAGAGGGTGCAAGAGGAGAATTGGGGAAGTTGTGAAAGCAGTCAGGAAGTTTTGCAATGAGGATTTTAGATAATTTCTGAATTCAACATATGCTTTAATAAAAATATTGCCAAAATAGGATACATTGCTACCTATTTTCATCCTCTATATTTTGGTTGTTTATATCAAGTCAGTGTTCTCGTATTGGCACCATATGTGCCTATGCCTTCAGGGGTCAGGGAGGTTCAGAATATTTTTTCCTCAAGTTTGGCAACATTCCACTGCACAGACAGATTTTTTTCTTTTTTTTCCCCTGAAGGGACATTTAAGTGAATTGATTTTGAATCTTTGACATTGTAATCAATATGTGTAAGAGAAAATATTAACTCACAATTGCTAGTTTCTGCTGTGATCATGGTTTTCTTCCTTAGTACCAAATAAGATCAGTGGCTATCTAAATAAAATATGCTGGGTAAACACATTTTACCCAAAGGCAAAGCTGTACCAAAACAAACAAGGATAAAAAGATCAGGTATTCCCAAGTCAACCCAGCTCTACGGTGTCCCAGATAACAGATCCTTTCCATCCTCCCCCGAACTTCGGACTTTCCCCTGAGCACTTCCCCAGTCCATTGGACTAATATAAGACCAATCCAGGATTGTATGAAAAAAAACCCCAACTTCCTCCTCGTGGCTACAAACAAAACCAGGCAAGACATGTCTGCCTATTGATTCAAAGCAACTTTACCTCCCTTCTTCCTCAAAGTGCATCATTCCTCTGAAGTTTGGCTTCCCAGCATTGACTTCTACACACAGGTCTCTGCAGTCACAAAGGGAAAAGTGAGATTGGGATGTTTTCGTGGACAGTGGCCAGAACTAAAGCAGCTTGTGTATTGCCAAGGCTCATACAGTTCATTCATTATGTGTCACTTATTAGTGAAATAACAGATGTAACTCCTGGAGAGCTGTTGTTGTTTTCCCTTGTTTTTCAATTGCTGCCCTGTGACCAGGGACAAGTTGTGTGAAATATGAGGTTATTGGTTTGTATATTTAATGTTGCAGTCCCTGTGACAAAAGACGTATTGGGCTCAGTTCTCAAAACTCAAAGGGAACATAGGAAAGGAAACACTGAGGTGGTGTCTGTATCAGCAAATTAAGTATTGCCAGACACAAGCTCTGGACATCAATCTCCTATAATGTTACCTCAATAGAACAGCTCCTCTCTAATCTTTCCAGTTGGTCACTAATCCCTTCTGAAGCATGGGTCAAGGATCATGGCATGTGTGCCCACTGTTGTGGCAGTCAGACAAACCTGACAGTGTGATATGTTGCCTGTTGCATGCAAGCTGGCCTCAAAGCTAGTGGGTGGACACTGGTATGGTGTTCACCACCAGGTGCATTGGGGGTTTTTTGCCTCCACTTCTTCTTCTTCTTTATAAACTACATATCTCTATAGAAGTTTTAAGCTGTCTTCCTCTTTCCAGGCTAAACAACCAGGCTAAACAACCAGTTTACAGCTATTTCTTACATTTATGCTACTTGTTTAGTCTTAAGGTCCTTGATAGTCACACCTCTCTGCTTGCTTCTCCTCACCTGCTTTTCCAATGATCTATGTCCTCCTAGATGTTGCTTTGTCAAGCTGAACAAACCAACCTCAGCTAATCTCTCTCCTGCAATAGACTCATCCTCCTAGGCACCAATGACCCTAGAAGTAAAGCAATGCTATGGATCAGGAGCAGCCTTCTTCCCTGCTGTGGAAACAGAGTAGGGCAAGTTTCATAGACCTTTATGTCCAAAGAGTGAATGCTGTTAATAAACATACGTTATTCCCTAGCTTCAGATCTGAAGAATACATCTAGATAATAAAGAAAATCCTACTCTGTGCACTGAAAGCACTTTCTTGTTTTCACTTGCTTCATATATGATAGATATTCAAATATTTTCCCCAAAACTGTAAGTAAAGAATGGACAAGAGTTCCCCTGGTTTGACTTTCCAGTCACTGAAGAGACTGGGAACTGCCTTAGTAGCACAAATTCTTTAAACTTTGCTTTTTTAGCTGATACTAAATTTGTCACATTTTGTTTGAACTTCTTAAAAGTCATTACTACCAAAAACCATGTGTCTTATAAATAAACTAGTGACTTGCTTTCACTGTCGTCCTCAGAGTTTCTTTGCATTCCATTATCACATTGTCTCTATCTTTCCAAGTTACAATTTTGATTCTAACAGATGAGATTTTAAAATATTTTCCCCAGTTCTCTCAGCTAAGTATTTGCAGGCACATCCATTTCTACGTGCAGCCACCCTTGCACATTTGCACCAGATAATGAACACTTGAGTGTTCTTCATTACAGAGATAGAAGTCAAGAGTCGCAAAATAAGTAGCTGTTGATTAAGACGGCTCCTCTGAGCTCCCCACAGCTGTTTAAGAGACAAACTGGGGAACAGCATTTGAGCTTCGTGTTGTAACACTGGAGTGGCCTCCTAAATATCTGTGAGTTATGGAAAGGGTGAGAAACCAGGCTGCTGTCTCTATTTCAATGGGTTATGCAGGTAATAAGTAGAATTTGGTTAAAAATAACTGAGTGAATGCTCCAAATGTTCATTTACCAATGGAAAGGAATATTTTGCATTTGCAAAACCCATGCCTGCATTTAATAATATTACCACCATCCTAAATGTTAATCTCACACCGGAAAATTAAGTTGTGCTAGTGAACTCTCTTGGATGATAAAACACAGTTTTATATACTGTTAAATTGTTAGAATGGTCTCTGGCCAAATGCAGTTCCCCCAGACAACTCCTGGATATGGTTCAGAAGTTAACATAAGCCAGAAAATATTCCTAATCGGCGCTTTGGATGCAGTCACCCTGCTTTTAAGGTTAAGATAGTTTAACAGCATAGATGCAGGTCATTCTGTGCCAGTTGGCTTCAAGTACCCAGTTCTATTCTCTCACCATTTAATTAGATAGTGGAGATACAGCCAAGCCCACCTAAGTGATCTCTTTTACTCTTTTCTCTTTGGTTATTAGACAAATACTAAATACAAATACTTCAAACTTATTGCCAGGTACATAAATCAATTTACAGGGGTTAAAGCAGAGTTTGAGTCCTGTGAGATGCAAAGAAAATAGCCCACAGTCACACAAGCAGCCGGCAGCAGGACATAGCTCTAGACCTCTCACTACCCAAGTTAGGTAAACATACACCTTTCCAAGGACAGTTTTCTCTTCTACTAGACTAACATTTCTCTGTTTGCTTCTTGCTTATTTTACATTATTTTAGGCTTTATACTGTCTTTATGCATTTATTTATGAACTTTGAGTAGAAAAAATATATTTTTCATAGCTGTTTGTTCAGAGTATTTTCACACGTATGTAGTGAAGCAAGTCAGGTGAGCAGTGAGGCTCTTTTCCCAATTTTCTGCTCTTTACCTCCTTGAACACAGTAGACAAAATAGCACATTTGTGTATAGTAGTCCATGCCTAATAGTTAACCGCAATGCATGGAAGGGGAACTCATGGATTCTGATTATCTTAGGAATTTTTTGTTATGGTAAAGTAACCCAAGGTACTGCACATCCAGCAGTAACCATAACAAGAGAAGGAAAAATTGCAGATCAAGCTGTTGGCATCAAGAGAGATAGATACACAACGAGAGGTGTTTTCTTCTACTACGACACCTTGCTCAGCAATCAAGACATACTCAATGACTATTTAAAATAAAATAATTTAAAAGCTTACTGTTTTCCCAGCTCTTCTTTTCTATTGCTCCAAATTATGCTATTTCCCCTGCATAATTATTGGTATGAGGATAATCTATTAATTACAATCAAGCTGCCCACTGGTTACCACCAAGGACCATTTGCTCATGAAAGATATGTGCCTCTACTCATTTGCAGACATATAAATGCATAACGTTTTGCTCCATTCCCGAAGGGGAAAAAGCAGTGCAGCATCTTCCATCAGGATTGCCACTCTTTCACCTCCTGTTACTGCTAATTTGGCTGGAAGAGCTCAAACTGTTGAGATTTAAAGGCTTGAGGAAATTCTGTCATTCTGTTGTTAGTGGAACTAATAAGCCAAACAAGTCCACGTGCTTAACTCAGTTGGCTAAATCCTGCAATCCATCCCCAGCTGAAGCCAGTGGAAAAGAAGCCAAAGCAGCCTGTGAAAGTTTGATTATTTCTGAATGCACGACTACTAGTCAGTCTGCCCGCACGTGACCAGCCACCAAGAAACAAACATTAAACTCTGGTCTTATTTAACAAGTTTAGTACTAGACACATCTGTTCAGGTGGGATGAGGTTGAGGAGGTTGCAAAAATCACTGTACATTTTCTCATTGTTGTCTTTGCTCCTTCAGAGTGATAGGAATAAGCGTCCAGAGATGTCTCCTAACAGAAAATCCAGCTTGCCAGACAAGCAATCACTTAATGAAATCCTATCAGAGAGAGATTCAAGGGGACTAAAGAGTCAAGCAGGAGAGGTCTTATGACATTTGAATGTTCAATTTCATAATTTTTAGAATAAAAACTTATCATCTTACCTTGTAGGAACCATTTTTCATTTTATAGTTCTGAAATACCGTATAATATACTAAAAAGTAGAGTGACCTATTTTGACTGAACTGAAACTATTCTTTTTATAACTCAGAACTTCACTGAAATATTTAAAGGGAGGACAAATTTCAGAAAACATCTAAAAAGCCCATGATTTCCCTTTGTTCCATTCATCCTGTGAATGCATCCAATATAGAGAGAAACAGTGACATCATCATCTATAGGCCAGGGGAACTGGCACATGTTCTTGAAGGATATAATTAGGAGCAGTTTGATGAATTATAGCAAAGGAAATGCCAGGTGGTCATCAGTAAATCTTTATGTCTCTATGCAACATGTCCACAGGAGCTAAGAGGAGATCTTGGTTTGAAGAACAAAGGACTTAATCTCATCCCCTTAACAATATACATGATGCTATCAGGATTGCTGAAAGTTGGGCCAGAGTGTGGCACAAACCTACTTTGCTCTGAAACACAATGTACAGCCATAGCCACCATCTCAACACTTTTGAGTGATGACCTGATACCACCAAAGTCAAACTGGAGTTTCTCCCAATCAGCTGAATCAAGCTGAGATTTTTATCCCCAGTTAACAATGGAAAATGCATTACCTTTCTTGCCCTTGATGATCTGTAGCATTATCACCTTCCAAAGAGTCAGTCAAGATCCATTTAACTTACTGCTCTGAAATGGACTTTTTTATTTCTGGACTTTCCTTCCTGGCATTTGCAAGCAGCTGCTGCAGGGAGCTCTCTAATGCTCTTCCCAGAGCAGAGCTTGCTAGAACAGAAGCCTTTGGCCTTGGCATAAGCACAGGAGATGGAAAGCCTGCTCCCATGCCTGCCCAATGCTTTTTGCAAACCCCCAACCATCTGGGCAGAGAAAGTACTTCCTTGGAAGGGAATGCATCACCCACTGTGAGCAAGTTCTAAAAATGGGTTAGATTTTGAATGCTAAATAGTAAAAATATGCCACAGCACTTTCTCAACTGAAGACTGTACTCTGCAGCAATGCTACCCCCCTCCATCCTTTCACATTTGTCATGTTGCTTCTCTAACTGTGTCTAGCCCACACAGCAAATCCTCCTTCATCGACCCTCAGTGCCTCAGTACCTCCATGCCTTGCACTAAGGTAGTGTTCCTATTAAGCCACTGACGTTCTCTGAAGGGTGGAATTAGAGCCATGGGCCACCACTAGAGCAAAACTAGAGCTGACCAACCTACTGACAAGGTATGCTCCTTCCCCATCTATTCCTTTTTCTTGTGGTAACTGCAAGTATAGCCAAGACAGATCTAAATAACAGAAAGAATTATTTGCATTTTGAGTTAACAGTCTTTTCTGCTGAAGATGTTCTCTAAGATCACGGCTTAAGTAAAGCTCCCTCTTCTTGTGGCAACTCTACATCAGCATTTTAGGTAGGATAATGGTAACTCATATTTGTCCAGTGATACATATAAAAAGTGTTCTTAAATCTCTCAAGAGAACCATGTAGAGGTTGTTATTTTCTCGTAACTTTTTTTAAATAAAAAGACACTGATTTATCTATAAAATGAAGGTTACTGGTGAAAGCGTCCCCCCAAAGAACAGTACAGATTTTTGATTTTTTTATTTTTTGTTTTTTAAATCAGCAATATTTTTTTTCTTGGCTGCATTACAAGATGCAAGAACAGTTTGGTGCTCAAGGCATTAAACTTTGATATGACAGACCAGGCTATAGCAATCCAGTGCAAATTGGAGCTGCAAACTGGAGCCACTTCAGCCCCATCCTAACACAGCCCGCAGCCAGTAACTCAGAATTTATGCTCAGATAATTAAATATCTCCCAAAAGCTGCTGACAAGGTTTAGTAGAGGACAGGTACAGTTGGAGTCAACCTTAAATGTCTTTTCCAAGCTAATGATTTTGTGATTCTGTGAGGTATTTCCCAGCGTAGATGGGAAAGATTTCTAGCACATTCCCACTAAAGAAACGTTTTTTCCTGCTCCTTTCTATTAAGAGAACCTATTAAATTATCAGCATGAACCCTCTCCCACAACTGAACTAGGCATGAAAACATTATTTCCATGCCCTCTCATGGTATATTTGCAGAGCAGGCACAAGACTAAGTGCTTCAATTTGAGTGAGATCCACTAAGTGCTCACCCAGGCTTGAACATCTTTTCACATACTGAACCATGTCCCAGCTCCTGCATTCTCCCGGCAGATGAGGCAGAGGAATAACCTCAAGAGAAGAAACAGAGCTCTAAATTAGAAGCCTAAATCTGACGTCTCCTACCCAAGACTAGCTCATGTGGCTACATCTCAGACCTTTCTTTTTCCCACCACTCCTGATTTCCTTCATCCTGAACACTTCTCTACAAGCTTTTCCATTTAAATAGTTGTTAACATAGAATTGTTTGCATTAATAGAAAAGGTGTTCTGAGTGACTAATTTCTGTTAGAACAAGGTAGGTGTAATAATGACTGTAATTGTGTGCTTTTTGACTGTAGGGCATTAAAAAAAATTGATATACAAACTTTGTTTGGGATAAGTCTTAGAAGGTGCTTTTAGAAGCAATAATAACAATTTCACTTAATGAATGCACTGTCAAGTATTGACAAAAAGATACTTACACATTCACCTTTCATTTCCCCAAAGCCTGACTACTCAATTTATTTTCTTATTAAAATCCCAGGGCTTTCTGAAAATGCCTTTAAAAACAATCTTCATGATACAACTACTATTTCTATTTAAAAAAAAAAAAAGAGCAAGACTCAAATTTTATGCATCATTTCCCTGTTAATACCTATTGCTTTAAAAGGTTTCTATGGTATTTTAAGTCACTGCCAAGTCAAGAAAAAAGTACTGTCTTATTTGCCTGTCAGATAAATTACATATTCGAATACAACTGTGTAGCCATTAAAAAGACCTCAGGATATGCAAAAGATCTGTGTTAGTAAACCCTAAAATTACCAGAGTAAAGTTATTCGGAGAATAAGTAGACTGAGGGTCAAGCAAGAGAAGAGGAGAAATAACGCTATAGCCAGTTGTAATCGCTGGCTAACAAAGGATCAGACTATGTTGTCTAGAGGATAAGCCCAAATAAAAATGAAATACAGAGAATACCTATAGATTTGTAAATCATAATTCACAGAATTAATTTAAATCATAATTTTCCTGGCATGATTTTCCTTCTGGTGTTTCCACTGATAGTGTTTTATGCTGCTGTATGCAAGCAAGAATACATATATTACTCAGAGTTCACATAAAACGTTGCTGGAATGGGTTGATCCTCACCATTCCTTCCACAAACATTCCATAAAAGGATATTTTGCATCCTTCATCAGTGCACACATTGCGCTACCTGCCTGGGTGAACTATCAGTAACGAGGACTGAAACCCTGAGCTTGAGTTTAACACACAGAAATAGCTACTTCTTGAGCAAAATAGATGCTTGTAGTGAAGACTGTAGTGATCCAGGGGGTGCAGGGAGACAGAAACGTACCTTCAGCAGAGATTCAGGACTGACAGCTTTGAGAAATGGGATGCAAAGGAGTTGGGCTTCCATGCCGAGCAAGCGCAGAGAATATTTGTAAATTATTGAAATGTAGTGATGGATGCAATTAAATGCACTGGTAGGGCTGTCTTACCTGCAGGCAGGTCAGTGCATGGCGTTATTTGCATGAAGCCTGTCCCTGCAGGTGAGTTCTATTCAGCAGAAGGAAATTTCATAAAATTGAAAGTGTTTCTCCTTCCTTTGTAGCAGAGGACATGCATCATACAGGCATTTCAAGCACATAAATCCTCTGCTATTGCCAGTATCTACTTAGTCAGCAATGCCCTTTTCTGGGGGCTCCTGAAGTTTCCAAAGCCTTCACATAGACCTATGCTCTTTTGCTCTTAAACTGACTACACAAAAAAGGCTTTGATGAAACTTCTAGTACTTTTGCTCTCAGTTTGCTAGCAATCTCCTAACAGTTTGCAACTGTTGTTGTTATGTGTCATGGATCCTTTAAAACAGCCATCCGTAACACAGTTTGTCAGTGATTATGAGACAAACAGATTTTGATCTCCCACTGCCCTTCCCGTTCCTATATGCTCTTATGCTGTGAGAAGTTACTTCATTAAATTAAATGCCAGATTGTCAAACAACAGTTGTTTCCATTTTTACATCTGTGTCAGATATGTTGGAGCAAAAGGTTTCCCTGGCTAATTAGGATATAAACAGTGGTCCTTGTGTGGGCTTTGCTTCCACGTGCAGCTGCCAGATGGACTGGAGCAGTGGATGTCTAAGCATGTGACTGCAAGAGCGAGCAGAGCAAATACGCGACCTCCTTACAAATAGAAACATTCTCTGCAGGGAGATACTGGCCTTTCAGCAAAAAAATGTATCTGGGCTTCTCGAAATAGGCAAACTGTGGCAGAGTTGAGTTATGGGCCTTATTCACAGATTCACAGGGGTGAAGGGCCCTCCAGAGATCACAGAGTCCAACCCCCCTGTCCAAGCAGGTTCCTTAGGACAGATCACACACGTCAGCATCCAGACAGTCTTGAATATCTCCAGAGAAGGAGAATCCACAAACTCCCCGGGCAGCCTGTCCCAGAGCTCTGTCACCCTCACTGGGAAAAAGTTCTTCTGCATATTGGTGTGGAACTTCCTGTGCTCCAACTTGAAGCTATTGCCCTTTATCCTGTCCTCACAGACCACTGAAAACAGGCTGGCTATTTCCTTCTAATATTTTCCCTTATCTCTCATGGATGGTAAGACAGGAGTAGCTGACTCCACAAAATGTGCAACTCCTAGGGCCAAGACTTTGCTTTATATTGCTGCTACTGCAATGGGAGCTGAAGGGAACTCTGTGAGCATAAAGGTGACAAAAGTTCATGGGAAAATACCACATCTATGCAAACTTCTCACCTGTGCCATGGAGCAAAGAGCCCAGAACAAAGAGCAAAGTCAGCTCTGAGGCTGAATGTTGTGCAGGAACCCCAATCCTCTCCCAAAGTATGAGCCTTTCCTGCAGGAGAGTCACTGCTGCCAGCGTATACTTACCCCAAAATTCCTCAGTCTCGTTCAGCTGCAATAGCCTCTAAATGAGGGTTTGAGAGGTTATTAACCTCATGCCTTCCTCAAATCGGTCTCTTCACCTATATCAGCTGTGGGTAGATGTTCAGATTTTTCATTCTGAGATAGATTTGAAGTAGGACTTTCATATCCTAGCTGAATTCAGTAAGTCTTGAATGTCATGCGCTGACTTGCAGATGAAATGGAGGGTGGACTTACTTAACTTCTTTGAGCTAACTCTCCAAGTGCTCCTCTTGCCCCATTGAAATTCATTATTTTTTTGGTTCAGCCTTCCAAATGAAGGTGCTAGCAAGTAGAAAGCCTAGGCTCTGACTTTCTTCTGCCAGATATTTTGATTTGTCCTTTAACACCCTACTACAAAGTGAATGATGAAAGATGATTTTTCAGTTTGAATCATGATCACTGTTAGATGATAAAGGACAAAGGAAATAAATCATTCTGAGAAGACATGAGGAGGTGATGGTCTTTTCATCACTCAAAGCTCTTTCCCAGTTGTTGGCAAATAAAATTCTTCCTTGATGATGGTAATTTCATGGTCTTTATCTCTCCTTGAGGAGGAAGTGCACTGGATGGCTTCGATTTTTTGTTATTGATAGCCTGGTGATTTTTCAGGGGAAAAAGTCAAAAAACCTTGGATAACATTAAAAAGAAAGCTGAGAATAAGAAATAAAGAGTGCAGGTGCAAGGAAGAGGAGTTTTATGCTCTTTGGAATTTCTGTGAGGGAAAAAAAGTCACTCATTAAACTGTGTTTTCCTTGGAAACTCAAAGAAAGCAAATCAAATTCAGTTCCAGTCAAGCTAAATTCTGACCTTTATGCCACAAGGTACCTATCAGCAAACTAAGAAGGTCTGTGTCATCTCCATACACGACCATCTGTTGGAAAGCTGAAGATGCTGGATGCTGTAGTTTTGCTATACTGGGTCATCTTCTTTGTGACTCTGCCTCCAAGTCAGTGAAGCATTGGTATTATGTCCTTCAGCAATTATGAAACACAAATAGGAATGAGGTTTTGAATGTGGAAAAATACTTGGTGTCCAGCAATGGAATGCATTTCATCTGAGTGTCATTGCAGAAACCAAAAAAAGAAAGATTTTCACTTTAACAGAGACTTTCCTTCACTTTCTGAAGTAACTTTTATAGATCAGCATGAATTTTTCAGTTTTACAGCTGAATGATCCAAAAGTCTGGGTAACTCCAAATGTTTATATTCTCCACATCACAAACATGCAAAGTCAATTTTGGTATCACAGATTAAAAAGTCAGTCCTGTATCATACACTGTGACCCACACTACCTTACTATGTAAGACTCTTTGTCACCCTCTTTAGCACATATGGCAGTTCTCTTACCCTGATACTGCTCCCACTGGAGCCCCTTTAAGCTTGACAGCTCCCTTTAACTTGGTTATGCTGCCAAAATGACAGACAAAGCCCTCCAACAAGGCACAGGAAGGTGGAGACTTCACAGGAATATTTTTACCATCTGAGTGCTGGAGAGCACGCTGAGGGTTACATTTATGTTCTAGAATAAATTAAAAAATCCTGTAATGACTAATGCTAATAAATCAGCATGTAAATATAAAGAAAAGCCTGCCTTATGTCATCATATTTCTATAAATCATGGAATCAAGTTGCTGCCCTTTGCTTGGGGTTCACAAATATTTATTGATACCCCACCAAAAAAGCCCTGGTTTTATAGCCAAGGGAATCACAGCATAAATCACAAACCAGACAGTAAATGAAATCTGTACAGACAGTTTTGGTCATTAACTTTTACTGACAAACCCATTTGATAAAATTATCCTCTGTTGCAGGTAATAGGCGGAGACACAGTTTACCACTGCAGCTTTTTTCACTCATAATGACACATAAATCCTCAGGCTGAAGTATAAACCAAACTCCTACTCTGTGCTATAGAGATACCCTGTGCTGGTAGAAAAATAGGCAGGCTGTCATAGCTAGAGGACCATGATGCTGGTAACCGACTATAATGGATTTTTCTACATATAACATCAAAGTCTTCCCCTAGATATTTAAAACATAGTCAGGAAAGAGAGGTTTCCTTGCAAACTTGTACACTATCTAGCTCTTAAAACTGTCATCAGCTTCTTGGTTAACACTCCTGAGGATCTGGAATTAAATGATACTTGTGAGAAGTTCCAATTGAACCGTAGGTTTACTTTGCAAATTTATTTGTCACATTGCCTAAGACACTACCAAAACACTGTAGGTTTCTACCACCTGCGTATCGTAAGCATCACAAAGCAACCAATTTAAGTAATATTATTGATAGCGAGTTCAGTGCAGTACTCACTCTTCCATCTGTTGCAGAATAGGTAGGTTTTGTAAAAAGAAGTTCCCATTCTGTATCTCCTTTTCCTTCCAACATATTGCATGTCTCATCAACGCATCACCTCTCCATCTCATTAAACATCAGTGCTCAGAAGACCTCTTTTTTCCCTGCCTCTGTTCATTAATTTCTTTCTTACTCTTTCCTACTGTTTCTCTCTGCCATATTATTTTTTATGTCTCTGGAGTATTAGGGGATGGCTGAGGGCAGAATGTTGTTTGTAACGTAGATGATGTAGTGCACAAAATCCTATTGTGCTGATATGAATAGAAGCCTGCAGCAGAATTGGCTTAATTTGTCATCAGTCTATGTGTAATCATGTTTTAGAGGGACATAGAAAAGATTTGGGACCAACCTGTTTAAAACCCAACCAGCAGGACATGGAGCTAGGTACAGGTTAATGACTCAAGTCAAGGATGAAAAATATACAAGTCTGTGGTGCTTAAGCAAGGATGTTAATAACAGACTGAAAAAGGGGAAGCATGCCATAGCAGTCAGGAGAGGCTCCACTTTTTGAACTTGAACTTTATAGCTCAATGCCTTCCATGTAAATTTTTCAAGAAAGAAAGGTCTTCAAGTGTGTTTAAGAAGGTCTCCTTCCTTCTGTGATGCTATGATAGCAAAAAGGTCAAACAGACCTTTAGGCAGAGAAGGTTGCAAATTGAACAAAAAAGAGCAGGCCGTCATGTGATATAAATCAGCATCTTTCCACAGATGCCAAAGAAGTAGCAACTTACACAAGCCAAAATTAGGGGTCTCAAACAGAAACCAAAGTGTTATCAGTCTACTTCTGGAAAGACAGTGCCATGCACCTGTCTGAAATGAAAAGGCTTACAGTTAAATAAAACCCCCTAGGAAAAGGTAGCAAAGGTTTGCACCTTGGTCCTTATCCCGCACAAGCTGCAGAGTCAGCATCATCAGTAGCTGTGGAAGTGAATAAATCAGGAATTCAGATGCAGGCTGTACAGTGACCATTACATCATTACATTATCACCCATGGTGGAATGATTTGAGTTTAAGGTTGTTGGGATTTTTTTGGAAAGGCTAATGCAATTATAAGTGGCAATTTGCCACTGGACACATTAAAACTTTAGTAGATTAATAAGGTCTGAGGCTTGACCATCTGGATAACATTAGCAATACCATTTTATCCAGTTACTCCCTGTACATAAACTCTTTACTTCTTTTTGAAAAAAACACATTTTCTATGTGGCCAGTCTGAAGATACCATAGTCGCCTGATCCCAAAAGAAAACCTTCCCTCTTTTTTAGACCATTTTGATCACCTTTCTCCAAACAATTTCTACTTCTTTTTTATGATGCAATATAAAGTGGTAGGAATTAAGGTTGAGATGCAGCATTGATTTAAGTGCAGCAATGAAAATGACCCTATGTATTCCCTACACCTTTGTTACAAAATAATCACTTCAACATGTCACTGCCTACAGCATGCCATGCAATCTCCCAGTGCCACATCCAAAGTCATGTAGTGAAGATGTCCCCCTTCTATTATTTTTTATCTCCTTCCCAAAGCATTGTGAGCTGGCATTAATCTATCCTGACCAGTCAAGTCTATACCTGCAGAGTTTCATAGTCATCATTACCACAGTCACGGTGCCACTTATTGGTTCATAGGTATGAGGTATGAAGGATGCAACAGATATGACTGGCACATTCTTTATAGACTTTTACACACATTAGTAGAGAGTGTTAAAGGTCACATCCCTTGTGACACAGGATTGCCAGCTCTCCCATGAGCAACTGGTGTGTCTGTGATATGACACAGTAGAATCTGTGGACATGCTCCATCATTGACTCCATTTTGTAACAGACGGAGTGATGGTGCTGCAGGCATGTGAGATGAGGTAAAGGGACAGGCTGCTCTTAGGAGTGATGCTGATGGCTTTCAGTAATATTGGAAAGCATTTCCAAGTGTTAGCTCCCACACTCCTGAGAGAATTACTCATGTTGTTGAGATGAAGAAAATGTTCCAGACAAGCCCATCACTGGAGACATTCGGGTGTTTCTCCACTGAGAGGAGCAAGGGCAGAATGATTGACTGTTCTCTGCCTATCTCCTTAACTGCCCAAGGCAGGGCACATGCACATGTCATGAGAGGTGGGAAAGGTTATTTATGTGTTTACCACTTCCCCTGGTGTCCTAAGATGTTCCCTCCTCCTGGCAAGTCATCTGTTATCTCAGCGTCCCTGTAAGGACTGGGTTGTGACTCAAAAACCATTACAAGCAATGATATGACTCGGTGCCATGTGCAAAGAAACTGCTGAATTGGAAAAATTGTAGAAATTTTTAAACTTGCTGCTTGAATGTCCTCAGTGTGGTCAGCTCTCCAATCAGGCAGATGTCATGCATGGCTCTTTAGAAACATAGGCAGATACCGCCCAGGATCTCCTCCTTGCCTTGCTGTTTTGAAAAAGACATTCACATCTCTTTGCTTTCTTTTGCTCTCTTCTTGCTCTCCCTTCTTTCCCCATGAGTATCTAAAAGACAGCAAAGACACAAACAAGCCCTTTGCCAACCTTCCTCTCATTTTCCAGGGCATCCTCAGTTACAAAAGCAGAAACCCCAAACTTCAAAAAAATATTTTTGTTAAATAACCCCATCGAAAACCTGCCTGAAAGAAAGACTCTTAAAAATTAGATAAGTGGTACACTCAGACTGTGAAAGGACTATTTTGAGCTTCCCCTTCCTGGATTTTTTTTTTTGAGCTCAAGTTCAAAGATGACAGCATAGTAGCTCCTCTGAGAAGAAGTGAAATAATGTGGATGACTTTGATAAATGAAGCTATTCTTCTCTGTGATTAGCCTATAAGGGAAAAGAAAACTAAGTAGGACTAAACTCTTCCACAGCAAAAAATAAAATAACCAGGAAGAAACAAACTCTGAGCTGATACTCCCTCTGACTGCTCTTCAATGGCGATTTAATAGAAAAATAGAAATAACCAGCAATGAGGGCTTACACCTGGGTGTGTTTAGTCCTTAGCATTGATCAAAACACACTAAAAACCCAAGTGCTTGTCTAGAGCAGGGAGACCTGGGTTTGCTGCAGGTTAATACAGCTTTCCTATATCAATTGCTCTAATGCAATTCAGGAAAACCTTGCATTGTACCTGGGCTGCAGCAATCAACCCCCCTGAGTCCTGAACATCCTCCAAGTAATGGGTAAGGGCTGTGCTCATAGTACAAGAACAGAAGTCATTGTGTCTGTGCTTAATGGTATTTCTAGATCTTGTAACAATAAACCTATTAACTATCGGAGAACACAGTGACCTAAGAAACCGTGATGCTGCTTATAACCCTATAAAATGTGAAGAATAGCTCACCTCACAACACATGGCATTCCCTACAGGGCATTGTTTGTTTAGGATTATTGTCTAAGAGAAAAGATGGGGATTGCTGCCTTGGAGTCGCTTGCTATTCAAGCTGTGCTACCTACCTTCACATCTCCCTAAAACTCTTGCTGAATTTGACATTTATTTTTAAACCACCAGCTCCAAGAACGGTGACAGTATGGAAATATCAAACAACTATTTTTCATGTGTTTCCCTCATACCTGGCAGAAGGTATTTTGTAAGAAACAAGTATTTTGCATTCGTTGCACCCAGAAAGTTAGAAAGTCTGAAAATCCATGGGAGACCTTTTTCTTCTGTAAAAACCTCATAAGTCATGATACTATTTCATGATTTGGGGATGGTGTCCTCAGTGATTTTGGTTATCAGTGCTGGAAGCAGCTGCAGGTTTTAATTCTCAGTCTCAAGATAGATGGAAATAAACCTTCTGAGAAGAGAAAACAAGTTGTTTGACTTATTCAGCTCAATGAAAACAAAGTCATCAGCTTCCCTGTTAACTCTTAGCACAAATATTCATCTGTGAACAATATGGGAAACAGGGCAGGGGAAAAAGCCACATGGATCTTTTTCATCTGGATCCCCAGACACACTGTCTTAGTTACTGTGCGGAGCTGTTAGCACTTACACAATAAATAATGGTCCAAATTTATCCCAGGTGTAATTTGGTGGAGTTACTACAGGAATGAATTGCTCTGTTCAGACACTATTGCCCCCATTTATTATGAACTCTGAATATCTCTAGCCTCCATGCCAGCAGCACTGGCAAGGTGCTCTGTGCGACTGCAGCAGAGGTGGCAGTTTGGCTGACACAGAAAGAGATGTTCAGGCACAGATGGACTTCGCTGCTATCTGAGGCAAGATAAAGACTGCATTCAGAAAAGAGTTTTTTTTTTTAGAGCATTTGTAGGAACTTCATAGTTTAACATATTTTTTTTAACATGCAGTTGTTGGTAGGCCTCCAGAGAGGTCTGGGTATGCCAGTCTAATTTGCTTTTTCACATAAATAAACAAACAGTCTGCAGTGAAAAACCTTAGTTCAGACTGACATGGTTGTCTTGATGTATCTATTCCTCCTCCTCTCACCCTGCAGAGCTGGAAAAGCTCTCACATAGCAATTGCCACCATGAAGCATTACCTCCCATCACATGCTGTTATCCCCTCCCAAGCCCATCCAGAAGGGCACCCAAGGCAGGACACCTAATGCAAGACAAGGGGTCCTTCAATCTCCAAGAGGTGACTGTTCTCCCAGTTGCTTATCTGCAGATATGAGCTCCAAAGAGTAAAGAGACTCTGGCAACATGGAGACTCAGCTTTGGAAGAATCACAGAATGTCAGGGGCTGGAAGGGACCTCAAAATATCATCTATTCCAACCCCCCTGCCAGAGCAGGATCACCTATATTAGGTCACAGAAGAAAATGTTTACACAGGTGTTTAACGTCTGCAGAGAAGGAGACTCCACAGACTCTCTGGGCAGCCTGTCCCAGTGCTCTGTCACCCTCACAGTGAAAAAGTTTTCCACATTCACATGTGTCCTGGTTCTGGCCAGGCCAGAGTCAACCTCCCCAAGTAGTCAGCACAGGTGAGCTGAGTTAGCACAGGTGCACTGAGCTGGCCCAGGCTGTTTTCCACACCACCTGACATCACTCCCCCATAAAAAGGGGCTGGTCAGAGACAGGCAATTAAGTGCAGCTCCAGGACAACTGTCTTCTTGGGGTCACAACCTTAGACTTAAGAGTCCTCTGCTCTACTGTTATCCCAGCCCTTCAAGCGCCCAGTGCCCAACTTGGACTGCCCTGGAGGCACCCCAGGGCACTTGATCTGAACCTTCTATGCTCTAGCTTGCACCCATTGCCCCTTGTCCTGTCGTTGGACATCACTGAGAAGAACCTGTCCATCCTCCTGATGCTCACCCTTTACATAGTTAGACAATGATCAGGTCACCCCTCAGCCTGTTCCCATAAGGAAGGTGTTCCATTCCCTTCATCATCTTGGTGACCCCGTGCTAAACTCTTTCAAGGAGTCCCTATGTACTTTTTGAACTGAACAGCCCAGAACGGGACACAATATTCCAGGTGTGGTCTCACCAGGGCAGAGCAGAGGGGGTGAAGGACCTCTCTTGACCTACTAATCACCCCCCTTCTAATACCTCTCATGATGCCATTGGCCTTCTTGGCCATGACAGCACATTGCTGGCAATAGAAGCATAGACATTTGGAAATTGAGGAATTTGGATTCTGAGGTCTATCTCTTGATATTGAATTAATTGGTATTGAACCCAAATGTACTGTTCAGTGACTGTCAGTTAATTACATGTCATTATTGATTCATTGCTTTGGACATGATTTGTGTTTAAAGCACGTGAATCTAATCCTTGTAAAAAACAGTAGCATTACTTTTTCATGACACTAGTGAAATACCTCATCATAATTAATGGTGACTGGGACTCTTATTTCTACTGCCTCTGTTAGAGCTCATAAGAAACATAAAATGCAGTATAATAGCACTGCAGTGTAATAGCACCATTCTTACCCCTTCACTACTAACAAAACTGTACTGCAACAATTCAGTTTTAAAACTTGTAGCTCATGTATCCATTTACTAATGTGCCTCAAAACCAATTTACAGTTAACTACCAGGAAGATCTGGAGAAAATACAGACCTAATAAGGCAAGCCATTGTATTACACCCATTATGCTTTCTTCCTCTTCAACAGTAACATCTTTGATCAAATTAAATTCAATACTAAACCAAACTATTGCAAGCAGAAACTTGCCAGCTTCCTGTTCACACCCCTTGGGCACTGCAATTTTGCAAATGGATAGGAGGAAAACAAATCCCTTGAGCCTTGTTTGTTTTCCCTGGTAATTGATGAGTAACCTTGGGGTACAGATATGCATCACCCTGATGGAGGCTGAGGACAAACATTTACTGTGTTCTTTTGTAGGTAATGGGTTTCCTTTCTGAGAGGCCCAAAAGCTGTTTCCTCTGACAAACATGCTAACATGAGGCACGGGATTGACAACCGGTTTATTTTAGTGCAGAAAAGAGTAACAATCTTAGACCTGATGTCCCACCTAACCACTTCTATTTGGTCACAACAGAAGGACTACATGCATGTGGCTTGGTGATACATTTAATTGCAATATGCTGGGGGATGGGGAGGTCAGGTCATGTTTTTCCGCTTATGTATTTTTATTCTGTTTCACAGAATCACAAAACATTAGGAGTTGTAAGGGACCTCGAAAAATCATCTAGTCCAACCCCCTGCCAGAGCAGGATCACCCAGACTAAATCACACAGGAACGCGTCCAGGAGGGTTTGGATGTCTCCAGAGGAGACTCCACGACCTCCCTGGGCAGCCTGTCCCAGGGCTCTGTCACCCTCACAGTGAAAAAGTTCCTCCTTACATTCACATGGAACTTCCTCTGCTCCAGCTTGCACCCATTGCCCCTTGTCCTATCACTGGCCACTCCTGAGAAGAGGCTGGCTCCATCCTCCTGACTCTCACCCTTTACATATTTATAAACATTAATGAGGTCACCCCTCAGCCTCCTCCAAGCTAAAGAGGCCCAGCTTCCTCAGCCTCTCATAAGGAAGATGTTCCACTCATCATCTTGGTGGCCCTGCACTGGGCTCTTTCAAGGAGTTCTATGTCCTTCTTGAACTGAGGAGCCCAGGACTGCACAGAATATTCCAGGTGCAAATTGTTTCATGTTGTCTTTCACAGCAGCCAGTTTTGCTCAAAGCTCTGCCTCGCCTAAAATCCAAAAAGGGAAGAATTTTTCCCCCTTTTCTGTGATTTTCAAGGCTTCCTGAGCCAGACATCAAATTATTTTGTGTAGTGACCTATGGATTTAGATGTCGTGCTTAGGGATGTGGTTTAGTGGTGGATTTGGCAGTTTTGGGTTAAAGGTTGGACTTGATAATTAAAAGTTCTCTTCCAACCTAAATGATTCTATGATTCCATTATTTTCATTTTTTTTCCCCCTAGAAGTGTGTAGCTGCTTTTGGATAGTTGTTGTCATACAGTGGTACATGCTTGGTGTTCTACAGACAGAAACCTCACCAAGCAACAATGTTTACCATACATATGTAGGATATAATTATCCTACAGCCAAGTTCAAACACATGTAAGGACCTGCTCAATATAAAACTGTCATCTCTGGATACAGAGTTTTCAAAGGATTCAATTTTGCACAGCTAGCCTGCTTTCTTAAGTGATAGAGCAACACTTTTTACACTTAGAGGATGAGGTCAGTCCCCACTCCAGCTCTGAGTGACTATAGTCATGCACATCTACAGCTTTTTGGGCACTTGCCACCTGAATTTTAGAAAAGAACTGCAAAGGTCACCTTCCCACAATCACATGCTTTAGCAGATGTTGCATCAGCAGTTACTAATTCTACAGAAAATAGGACACTTCAGGAGCAAAACATATTCAAGAACACTATGAAGACACCATGACACCTGACAGGAATGTGGTTATCATTCATCCTCCCTCCACTAGAGCAGAGAATAGCAGAGGTGTTCTCCTGTGGATACATGAGAAGATGAGCCTACCATGAGGAATGCCTACCATGAAAAGATACACCACCCAGAGAAAAGTCACAACCATCTTTCTTTCTTTGGCAAGTGGAGACACACCATTGACTACACAAGGACATAAAAGACATAAAGGAATAAGAGACTGCAGCAGCCCAAACAGCAAAACTTTGTAACCTGCCTAATACTGATGCATTTAGGTTTATGTGTGATAAGTAGGCCCAGACCCATTAGTGTGTAAACTGACTTCTTGTTACCCTACCACATGAGGGAGGGAAGGACAGAGTTCTTGAGTTGATTCTTGAGTAAGATGAGATGAATTTCATCAATGAGTCTGTGTTCAGTTAATTTAATATTCTTCCTTTGGCATTAATCTCTAAAATTCAAGGAAAGGCCAAATTAAGTTGGGCAACCTGCGGTCACTAATGATTTTGGACAACTTTTCAATTATTTTTTATATATATATAACCTAAAGCCCATATAGTTCTAACCTCCCGGTCATGGGCAGGGACAGCCTGCACTAGCCCAGGGTGCCCAAAGCCCCATCCAATCTGGCCTTGAACACTGCCAGGGAGGGGGCAGCCACAGCTTCTCTGGACACCCTGTGCCAGGGCCTCACTGCTCTCATAGTGTCTAATCTAAATCCACACTCCTTCAGTTTAAACTCATTCCCCCTTTCCCTATCATTCCCTGCCCTTGTAACCAGTCCCTTTCCAGCTTTCCTGTAGCCCCTTTAAGTACTGGAAGGTGCTATAAGGTCTCCCCGGAGCTTTCTCTTCTCCAGGCTGAAAAGGCCCTCAAATCTCTCAGCTGGTCTCAATCAGAGGTGCTCTAGTGCTCTGATCACCTTTATGGCTTCCTATGGACTCAATCCCACATGTCCATGTCTGTCTTGTACTGGGAGCCTCAGAGCTGAATACAGTACTGCAGGTGGTGTCTCACCAGAGCAGAGGGGCAGAATCCCCTCCCTGACCTGCTGGTCACACAGGTTTTGATGCAGCCCAGGACACAGTTGGCTTTCTGGGCTGTAAGCATACATTGCTGGACCATGTTGAGCTTCTCATCCACCAACACCTGGAAGTCCTTCTCCTCAGGACTATTCATCTAATCTCCTCCCAATCTGTAGGTGTGCTTGAAGTTTCTCTGACCCATGTGCAGGACCTTGCACTTCACCCAGATGGAATGCCTTCCCTTCCAGAGTGTCAACTGCACCATACACCTTGGTGTCGTTGGCAAACTTGTTGAGAGTGCACTCAATCTCACAATATTTCAATCTCTACATATAACCTTGCTCTGTCAAACCTTCTGTTGACCCCTTTAACTAATCTGTCTAGGTCCCTCAATATAGCAATCATATTCTCCCTATATCAACCACCCCACTAATATGATACAGTCCATGAATTTGCTCAGTGTGCTGCCTCATCACCCAGCTTTGTTAATAAAGACATTAAGCAGTATTTACCCCAGTAATTTACCTTCAGGGCTGTCACTAAAACCAACCGCCATTTCGGTTTTGTACCACCAAGCATCACTCTCAAAGCCCAGTAGCCCAGACAATTTTTCACATGCAGTCTCTATCTCCTACATTTGACCATTTTTATCATGTGAGATTCTACTTTTATAAAGGCCTTTATAAATTGAAGGCAAACATCAACAGCTTATAGTGGCCTTCCAATAACTGAAAGGTACCTGTAAGAAAGCTGAGGAAGAACAGTTCCTGAGGGCATGGAGCAGTAGGACAAGGGATGATGGTTTTAAACTAGAAAAGGGGAGATTTAGGTTGGATATTAGGAAAAAGTTCATCAATATGAGTGTGGTAGATCACTGGAACAGGTTGCACAGACAACCTGTGGAGGCCCCATCCCAGAAGATATTCAAGGTCAGGCTTGATGGGGCTCTGAGCGACCTCATCTAGTGAACATGTCCCTGCTTACTGCAGGGGGGTTGGACTAGACGACCTCTAAAGGTCCCTTCCAACCCAACACATTCTATGATTCTATGATCATCTACTGCTCTTTTCCTGTCTTCTCATCACAGAAAATTATCAGTTATTAGCAGTATGGTCTATTGGCATTTCAAAAGTTTTATTTTTTGGGGTTTTTTTTTGGAGAGAAAACAGCATGACTAGAAGTCATAGAAATCACTTGACACCAATCATAAAAAACTGCAATATCAATGAAAGCACAAGCAGCATTTTCTCCTGCTTGACAATAACACTAAAGTATATCATATGCATACAAACCTGGTGAGAAGAGATTTTTGGCATTCTCATTTCAATGCCTTAAGGGCTGCAAGACACTCCAGCATGATTTCACAGCACTTCAAACTCTGTGGTCCCAGCTTGAAATGCTGGGTAGGTGGCCCAACAAAATGGGATGCAGTGCTTAGCTAGTTCAGTGAACCATGGAGCATTGTGATGTTTGCTTTGTACTTTATCTTCAGTATTGCTACTACTGAAGAAAGAGCTCTCTGCTGTGGTGCTGAGCACCCTTTAGTGAATACTGAGTCTCTCTGGCTTGAGAGAAGATAAAGATATTTGCAGTTTTGCTCTTGCATCCCTGTCATGAGGTAGGTTGCCCCCTGGGGTTAGATCTTCTTTCTTCGTTTGCCGCTGTTTCTGTACTGGGAGATTTTACAGCGCTGGGGCATAGACACAGGAATCCAACAGCCATGTTCAAAAGATAATAAAGACCCTCACCAGTGTTGGCCTGGACCAACCAGCAGCCTCCCAATTGATTGGTCCCCCACAATGGTTTGAGAGTCAGTCCAGATCAGGGACCTTTCCCACCAAGCTCTGGATTTTGCAGGGCAGTGAATGACACAGCCTGATGATACCAGCTGGCCTCAAGGTTTGACATCAGCTTCTGGCACTGGCTAGTGTGTTAGAAGAGGTGTAAGAGTAAATACCTTCCCAATCAAAGCAGAAACAAATTCAGCTTGTCCCCCATGTTGTAACTCAAATGTTTTTCCTCTTCCCTCTCCAAGGACATATAGGACTCCTCCCCTCTTGCTGAGGAGTTGCAATATTTTTCCCAACATCTGGGTTTCTTAGTTAGCCCTTAACATTTCCTCTCTCTGTCAGACAGAGGCTGCTGCTGTCTTTGAAGAAATTCAGCACTAATAACATTGTCTGGCAGGGAGTGACAAGCTCAGAGGATCAAAGACAAGAACATAAATCTAACAACTTCCAGCTCACGAACTATCTCCTCCTACCCCACAGATAAAGATGCAAGATTGAAGAGAGGGGGGGGAAGGTTTATTTGGAACAGAAAACAGGGTATGAGGAATCAAGGAATGAGGGTAAAGCACTTATTAATGATCTTAGGAAAGCAGGATGTTTCTCTATATCTTAATATGCACAGATCATTTCTAAGTCATTCTGAACCCTCCTAAGGTGATTGGTTTTGCTGTGGTTTATCACTTTAGGATGGGGTGATCCCATTGCTGTGACACTCTAACAGGCTAAACAAGGTCACCATCTCCCTTTCACGCAGGGACACTCCAGCCAGGTTCTGCTGGTTTGCCAGGTCCCAGTTTCTCTTAGGGATAAATATGTGTCTCACAGGTTTGATAAATACAGAGTGGGAGCACTCTAGGTCCCTGAAATAAAGGACTTTTAAAACATACAAATACCTCCAAGAGCTGCAGGACACCAAGGTACATTTCTTTCTCTGCTTTTATCAAGACAGGCTGCCCTTTCCACCACTTCCTTTGCTGGGAGCTGGGCAGCCCTTGTAAAGGAAACCCCTTGAATCATCAGATCCACCACCCATACCAACACTCCTCTGTCACTGTCTCCCTCTTTCTTCAGCCTTCTCCGCCTGTTCTTTGCTCTCCAGGCTTGCAAGGACACTCACAGGGAAGTATTACATCCATCTCAGTGTTAATTAATTTGTGGGGGTCTATTAGACGAGGGCTTCAAGGGCTGGGATAATTTGAAAACACACATACAAATAACAAGGGACATAAAAAGTTTACTGGAGCCCTCCACAGTTTTCCTTTTCCTCATCCCAGATGGCTCTGCAGAGGCTGCTTTTTTTTTTTTTT
>VZTU01013814.1:0-71743 GCA_013400835.1 Zapornia atra
ACTGTCCAAGCAGCCAGGAATCACGAAAGCTAAAGCCCTGATGCAGTTAAATCTGGCCAGGGACATCAAGGACAACCAGAAAAGTTTCTATAAGTATGTCAGTGATAAAAGGAAGACAAGGGGAAAATGTGGTCCCCTTCCTGAATGAAATGGGAGACCGGGTTACCTGGGATATGGAGAAAACGGAGGTACTTGATGAATTTTTTTGCAGTGGTCTTTACCAGCAAGGACTCTAGTCACACTACCCAGGACACATAAGACAAAAACAGGGACTGAGACAGTGGAGAACTGCACACTGCAGGAGAAGATCAGGTTTGAGAAAGTCTGAGGCACCTCAGGGTGCACAAGTCCATGGGACATGAAGAGATGTTATCTTTTGGTCCTGAGGGAACTGAGTGAATGAAGTGGTTGAGCCACTCTCCATCATATTTGAGAAACCATGGAATTCTTGTGAAGTTCTTGTGACTGGAAAAGCATAAACATTTTTTTTTAAACAACATTTTTACAAAGGGAAAAAAGAAAGACCCGGGAAACTACAGGCTGGTCAGTCTCACTTCTGTGCTTGTCAAGATCATGGAGGTGATTGGTGAAAGCCAACATGGCTTCACTAAAGGCAAATTATACCTGACAAATTTGGTCCATTCTACAATGTGGTAAAAGAGTTAGTGAATAAGGGAAGAGTGACATATGTCATCTACTTGGACTTGTGCCCAGCATTTGACACTGTCCCACACAACATCCTTGTCTCTAAATTGGGGAGACATGGATTTGATGGATGGACCACTCAGTGTATAAGGAATTGGCTAGATGGTCACACTCAAAGTGTTGTGGTTGATGGCTCAATGTCCAAGTAGAGACCAGTGACAAGTGGCATTTGCCAGGGGTTGGTATTGGAACTGGTGCTGCTTAACATCTTTGTTGGTGACACGGACAGTGGGATCCAATGCACCCCCAGAAAGTTTGCCGATGACACTACGCTGTGTGGTGTGGTTGACATACAGGAGGGAAAGGATGCCATTCAGAGGGACCTTGATAGGCTTGAAAGCTGGGCCTATGCAAACCTCATGAAGTTCCACAAGGTCAAGTGCAAAGTCCTGCACACAGGTCAGGGCAATCCCAAGCACAAATATAGGCAGGGCAGGGAATGGATTGAGAATAGCCCTGAGGAGAAAGACTTGGGGGGTGTTGATTGATGTAAAGCTCAACATGAACCATCAATGCATGCTTGCAGCCCAGAAAGTCAGCTGTGTCCTAGGCTCCGTCAAAAACAACATGACACGCAGATTGAGGAAGGTGATTCTGCCCCTCTGCTCTGGTGAGACCTCACCTGGAGTACTGCATCTGGTTCTGGGGTCCTCAATAACAAGAAAGTTATTGAGCTGTTGAAGCATGTCCAGAGGAGGGCCACAAAGTGAAAGCTTCAGGGAGATCTTATTGCATCCTTCCAGTACGTAAAGGGGGTCTACAGAAAAGATGGAGAGGGACTCTTATCAGGGCATGTAGTGATAGGACAATGAGTAATGGGTTTAAACAGAAGGAGAGTAGATTTAGGTTAGATATTATGAAAAAATTCTCTACTCCGAGAGTGGTGAGACACTGTAACTAGTTTCCTGGAGAAACTGTGGCTGCCCCCTCCCTGGCAGTGTTCACGGCCAGGTTGGATGGGTCTTTGGGCAGCCTGATCTAGTGGAGGGTGTCCCCGCCCATGGCAGGGGCATTGTAACTAGATGGTCCTTAAGGTCCCTTCTAACCCAAACCACTCTATAATTCTGTAATACTAAGCACATCAGCTGAGCATAACATGGAGCTGTGTTAACAGTTTTCTGCCTTATTAATGAACTGTTAACTATCAACTTATGTTATAAGCATGAGAGCGATTATGAACATATAACTGAAGGTATATTCGCAATCCACTCTTCAGAAAAGCTGGCAAATTTTTGGGGGGGATATATAGAAAATTTAAGAGAGCGCAATACTAGGAATTGGCATAATGTCAATATTAATATACTATATGGCCTCATATAAAATGTTTGTTGAAGTGTTTGTCCAGCTGTCTCAAAAAGAACATTGTCAGATTTCAGGATGGGCTCAGGAATAGGAGAAGAAAATCAGGGACAGTGCTAGGACAGCATAGGAGCTCTCATTAAAAAAAAAATAAATTGAAAAGACTGAGATTCCTGTATGAAGCAGTCATATGCATGAACACTCAAGAAAAAAACCAACAAAAGTGAGCAAAAAAACACCCCCATCAACAAACCTCAAATCTATAGAATAGCCTAAAACAGAATAGATTGGAAGTTATTGTTTCTTATCATATATAATGAGGAAGATATTCTGTGAAACTGAAAGGAAGCTGATTCAAATCTGTGTGGGAAAATTCTTTTTCACACAGTATATAATTAAGCTTCTAAAAACATTTGTACAGGTTGCTACTGAGGGCAAAGACTAAGCAAAATTCAAAAAAGGTTTGGTTTGAATATTCATTGAATGATGGAGACATTGCAAAATATTGCTAATGTTAGTTGCCAACACATTTTCAAGGATTGGTAAGTTTCAC
This sequence comes from Zapornia atra, assembly GCA_013400835.1. Lineage (NCBI taxonomy): Eukaryota > Metazoa > Chordata > Aves > Gruiformes > Rallidae > Zapornia > Zapornia atra. Next base: position 2,558 of record VZTU01013814.1, read on the forward strand.
GAAGCAACCAAATCCTTAGCAGTTCTATTGGGATGATTATCTGACACAGTTGTATGCAAATTTTCCTTCTTTATTGGAAACATCTCAACCTGACCGTTGTGAGAGCCACCCTGCCAAAATAAAAGAATTGCTTACTGGATTCTGTTCCAGTAGGCAACTGAGAAGAGGTTTTTCATCCAAAACTGGACTTGTGTGTGTGTGCTTTCTACTATTTTCAATGGGCTTGCTTTCTTCCCAGTATAGTTGTGCTGCTGCACCATTTCGTAGATAGACGCACATCTGTTCTGCTCATGCAAGAGTTAGCCAGCTGTGTGCCAGCTGTTAGCATAGCACTATGTCTGAGCTAATGAGCCTTGCTGAGTTTTTTTTTTCTCCATAAATTTTCCAAGGGCTCTTAATCAGCAGCAGGTTCTCCGCTGAGTGATGTATGACATTGTTTTCTCATCTCTCATTCTTATGTAGCAGTACTGTAGCCTGTACGCAGACATTTAGTGACCTGTTCAGTAAACAAGTATAGACTATTTAAATTTATAAAATGTCCATAAGCAGATGTAGATTTGAACATGATATATTCATAATTCTATTCATCAAATCAGGTGTCTGCAAACAGGATAGCATGTTCATTGCTTGTCACTTTTTCCAACCAGTGTGGTTTTATTCCTCAAGCGATCACATTAATATTTTCACCAAAAAAAAAATTAAGATTTCACTGTTACTGTGAAACAAGTGAAAGCAATTGTGAACATTAATAAATGTGAATTCAGGGCTGATGTTTTAAAAATATATATTCATAGCTGCAAATATTGCCTGCAGTACTTAGTAGCAAACGACTTAGGGATTTGGGGAAAAGACTTTTCTGATGTAGCATGTTTTTTACTTACATAATTAGGAACAGGCAGCTACTGTTTGCAGTAACAGAGCTTAAAGATTATTAATACCTCCATTCTCCCTTCTTTGCATTTGAAAGAATTTATCACTCATTAGTACATTGTCAAAGACAGGATTATGTCTTGGTCCTATGTGCACTTACAGGGAAACCCCTGCCAACTATTTTAGCTGCTGCCAGGAAGCCAGTGAACAGAAAATGTTTTGGGGTTTACTGGTTTTGGTGGGGTTTTCTTTAGAAGCATTGAAAAATAATGTGTTATCTTTAAAAGGATACTCCTTAGGAATAGGAACTAAAAATATGATTATAGACAATGAAAGGCCTGTGCACACCTGTCAAGACTGTGGCCAGGGAGTCTCAATGTCCCTCCCAGGAGATCATTGAATTTCTTCTGTCCTCTCTTTACTGTGTACTCGTATAGTTCAGGAAAGAGAAAAGGGGACTGAATCTAATGGGACTTACTGTCTGGAGTTTTATGGGTGTCAATGACATATTATGCAGCAATGATGCTAATAGAGAATTACTGTCTAGACTTTTGTAGATACCAGTAACATATTTTGTGGTAATGGTATCATGGAACATGTGTACCAGCACATTGTAAGCTTTCTAGTGGGACTGTCTCCAAGAACAAGAAAACTCAAGGCCACAATGTGGCCCCAAGACCAATCGTGTGGCTCTGGTAAACAGGAAGAGGAAGATAAAAGCTATAGTTCACAGCAAAAACACAGTGATGAAGATGAATGGATGAACTAAACGACCAGCAGGGTCCTTGAAGGTCAACTAAAGACTGTAGTATGCATGCAGGAAAGGGTGGAAACCTGTGCTAATGAATTCTCAGCTAAATAATATGTTAAAAATTATTGGAAAGGTCATGAATATGTGTGTATATCCTGCATATAAGCTGTGCAACAAACTCATTCAATGTGCACATTAGGAGGAGGGATCCCCTGTGCTGCCTAGAGCTGCAATAAAGAATACCTGCTTAGTAGTCACCAGGACTATTGAGTTTTGATTGCAGCTTTTCACAGCATCAAAATCAGGATGAAAGTTGAGTAATTAATGTGGATCCAATGGTCTCTGAGTTTTCAGGGACATTTCTATTGCTTTATGGTGGTCTGTGAAGATGTGACATGTCCTCTTGGACAGTTTTTCAACCTTGATTTGGTTACATGTTCTTTCATTTTCCTCATAATATTATTCTCATTACATTGCCATCATTAAGGCATATAAGAATTTAATAGCACAGCACTAGCAATGGAGTAAATCAGTCTAAAAAATATCCCTTATGGCATAAATTGCACAACATAGTGTGGGTCCCCTGGGAGTGTAAGTTAAACTGTGACAAGGAATTTCTTTTGCATAAATGCTGGCATTCTTCCCCATTTACTCAGGTTGATCAATGGATGTGTTATACAGTAACTTTCACGTTATATGATGGTTTTGGTGTGAGTACAAATGCTCATTTGTAGGAGGAAGAAAATATTTTCCTTTGGAACATTTTCTTGAAATAGGTAAGCAAAATTTTAAAGCCAGGACTAGTGGTAGGACTTTCGGACAATTACTTAGTGTGATACATAGGTTAATGGCAGTTACATGGTCACTTCCTTGCACATCATATTGAATTATTATCCTTTTTTGTTCCTGGAAACATAATTAATCCATGATGGATGGGAGGCTAAATTCAGTACTTGGGGTCAAGCCACACCTTATAATGGAATAGCTGCAGATACCTTCTGCATTTTGAGACATTAATTTGCGTTCAGTCTATATCAAAACTTTCTAGCCTTTCAGGCCACGTAAATTTAGAATGACTATCCTCATAAGGGAAAACTGAAAACACTCTTCACTCTCCTCCTGCCCCTTTTACCCACCTACTGTGAAACTGAGAGTTGTGGGGTAATCCAGGATAGAAATTATGTCCCTTCTACTTTTTATTAAATACTGTTTTCTGGTTTTAGGACTTTGACATTGAACTGGTCATAATCAATATAGCTATCTTGAGTAGAGATAAGAGAATAATGATAACGAATGTTCTCTGGCATTTGTATGAACATGGTTTGACAATGTGCCTCACTAACATTTACAACTGAAGTTCACTGAAAAATTACTAATAAGATACATTGGAAATATGCTGATTTGTTGAATTTGTAAAGTTGTGGAAATCTGTTGATTTCTAGAATGCTTTTAGGTGAAACTGGCTTGTTTGATTGGTGCTGATTATCTGTAACCCACCTGAGAAGGAACTGTGTAGCATTTTAATTATGAGTAAGACATTTTAAGACAGATAGGTTTTATGAAAACATTAAAATAATTCAATTTATTTTCAGTGCAAGATGAAAATAAATGCTGAACACTTAGGAGTTTCTGTGAAATATGTTGGCTTTCTTTGTATACTCTTTCATACTCTCAATATTTTTTCAGGGCATGTTTTCATCAGGATGTTCATGTAACATGAAATTCTTCACCGTTCAGAGAGATAAAATGAAGAGTTATGCAATATTTAAGCCTTATTTAAGACTGTGAAACAGGGAGGAGGTGAAATATACACACTGTATAGGCTGAGTGTTATGCCTAGGCATAAATATTAATTTTACCAAAGTGCTGGGTATTTATTTTCAGGAAAAAAAAATGCACTGTCAGAAATTTTAGCGCTGATTTATTTTAAACATGGAATTTGTCTGCTCAAATTGAGAAGCTGGGCTCTGTACAGCTAATGAGGAAAGATCAGCTTATTCAGGAGACTGAGAGCAAACCTCGTGTGTCTTTGCCATGGTGGCAGCTTGGCCATCTCACCAGTGCTGACCTATCACATGCCATGAACAGTGTCCACTGAAAACACAGAGCACTTGAAACAATAGCAGCTGGGAAGGTTTTTGTAGACTGATATATTTTTGTACTAATCATTCATAAGAATGAACGTGAGTATCGGTTGAAGTCGTCTTGCCAAATAGATCACTGGGGTGGATGGTTTTGTCCATCTCTACACAGAAATTGAAAAAAAAAAACCAACTAGAGAAGGAGTGACAAACTATTTCTGAGAAAAAGAAGCTCTATTTTAAGACTAGACCTGCAGCTGGACATGCATCAGACACAGATATTTTAAAATCTGAGGATGAAGATTTTTTCCACTTTAACATATATAGCATGTGAATGAGCTCTATTGGCTTTGATGAATTATGATTTTTTTTTGGCTGTAATTTAAACTGTGAACTCTTACCTTGCTACTGTATCCACATTAGCAGATAACACTTTTCCAATATATTATCATCCTTAGAGACTTTACATACAAACACTGCAAACCAGCAAGCAATCAACTTCTACTAAAAAATCTTTATTTAATTTTAATAAAAGTGATTTCTGTATAGGACAAGATTTTTTTCTTCATAAATTCCTTGAGTGCAGCTGAGAAGCTCACAGCTACTTCACGGAAAAATAGATGAATGTGCAAACCTTTTTTATTAGTAAAATTTAAAGGAATGTTTAAATGTATAGCTCCACTAAATAGATAATACTTCCTTTTTATTAGTGTTAAGGAGCCCCGGGACTGGCAAGGGCTGACAGTGTCCTCAGGGCCCTGGAAATTTGTGTATATTATTTGTATTGCTCATTTTTTTTGCCAAGGAGTTCTGAAGAATTTGTCTTTTGGTTTCTATTCTTAGGCGATTTCTTTCCCCCAAAAAACCACCTGACAACAGTCAGTAGAACATTTGGTTAAAAAAGTGGATCAACTCTATAGGTAAGTATATGTTATGCCCAAATGAACACTCAAAGGAGTACGCATATTTAAAGAAAACCCTTGTCATGAAGATGGAAATGACATTTATGTAATGCTTTTACTGCTGCTGCATGACTTAGTGCATAAATCTTTAAATGAAATTCAACGCATCACAAATATACAGAAAACCTGAAGTGTGTATGTTTTCATGGTTATCTCCTTCACATTTATTTATATAATTTCAGTTTACCCTCATAGATTACTTTTGATAACTCTCCAGCTCCCTGCATACTCATGGACAGTTTTGAAATATTGGTTAGCTTTGTTTCTTACATTTTGTACCACTTCAAGCTATTCATTGTCTAAGATAATCAGTATTAAAATCCCCTGAACCATACACAAATTTCTTTCTCCAGTTTCAGCTTCTTTTTCTCTTCTTCATTTTGCATATTGCATAAGAATTTCTAATACACGAAACAGATAAATGGTTTATAATCCTAATAAATTCTGTTCAGGAAAGATTAAATTTCTGCATACTCACCACAGAATTTTCAAGGCAGTGCTACCAGTCCCAGGGCAGGCAACAGCTCCTCTCCAATACTGAAGTTATTCAGGTGTCCTCTGCTTTTTCACCTTTGCTGTTTACATCCTATCACTTTATCTTCCACCAGAGACAAAATTCCTGGTGAGAAAAATGGCCATAAATCTTTTAGGACCATGTACAAAAATTATCCAAGAAAAAAGGATATAGTCTACTAAATTTCTTCTGAGGAAGTGTATGGAGTAATGTAACCCTTAGTCAGTCTCAGCCTAATAAAGACACTGGCCTTTCTGTCACTAGCACTGGGGATCAAATAGCTCTTCACAAGGTAAGCCTTTTCCAGGAGACTAGCATAACAAGTTTCCTGGTCCTCATGCAGAACTATACCAGACGTTTTTTAGAGAATCCTTTCTTTTGTTGTTATTGTTCAGTTCATGGAAATCAGAATGAGAACACAAATGGTTCATGTAGGGGAAAAAAACCCACCCTATTTTCTGCAATTACTAGAGACAATGAGAACTGAGTTCGAAAGTAACAACTGGGAGTTCGAAAGTAACAACTGCATTTTTTTATAGTCATAATTTGTTTCCTGGGTTGGCCTTTGTCTGTGGGGTAAATCAGCTTTGGTAGATGATAACAGCAGGACACTTTTTCTGCATATTCACACATACATTCATCAGTAGCTATATGGAAAGCAGGAAGGACAAGGGCTGGGAAAAGATTAAGTTGTGTTTATTCCTCCTCACTTTATGTTGCAAACAGTAGTCTTGACTCACTTTCCAGTCAAATCCAAAGTTTGCTTAAATGGGGAATGGAGTTGGGGTGCACAGAAAAGTAAGGAATACATTATTGTATGTTTGCTGTCCAAGAAAGTGTAGTATTTCTGAGTAGCAGAGTGTTTGAAGCTAGAGTATCGGGTATCACAAAGCATCATGGCTACATTGTCTCCCTTTCTACAAATACAAATTTCACTTGGAACAATATGTGCTTTGAGTTTTTGAGAAGGGATGGAAAAAAAATATGAAAAAGGAGATAGAAAAAAAGCAACTTATTGTAAAGGAGCTCTGTGTTTTTTCTTTCCCTTCTCCTGTTGACTGCTTTTAAAGACAGACACCTGAATAATTCAGACAAGTAACTTTCAATTTCTTGAATTCCTAGGGGGGAGTAAGGAAACCAAGAATCTATCCTGTTTTCTTCAGCAACAAGAACTCTCTTGAAAACAAATTCCTAATTATACAAATCTCTTGATCTTTCTGTTTCTTACTTGGCAAAACATATTATTAACTCTTTTACTAGCCTCTCTCACAAATTTTCACTACCAAAGAGTGTTTCTGAATAGGTTGTTTTCTGCAACAACAGTTTTCAGATTCCATTTGCTCAGAGTTTCTTTAAGCATCTTCAATCAGATAATATTTTTTGAAAAGAGAATATATGTCTGTATTGTAATAGAATTTTTCTAACTGTTGCATGATTACTGATAATTTCTTACTAGTTGAAAAGCTAGGTCTCTTTAGAGTTATGAGGAATGCTGACTCCAGTCAGGCTGAGTTCTTAAAAGAACACATTTTGGTGAAAGTTTTCTCTTTCCATTTACAGGGTCTAAGCAGCAGTTGTGTATCCCTAAACAAGTATCATATAGGTTCTTTTGTAAGTTTACGGGTTTTTTATAAGCAATTTGTCACTAAAATGTAATCCATTTGCATATTGTAGTGTTTCTTGCAATTGCTTAATAGTTATTTCTCAAATAAGAATGCATATATGTTGTTTGAAGCCTTTTTGTGGCAAAAAAAAGCATGTTTGATCTGTACATTGCTGTATAAATATTTATCAGAAATAGCAAGAGCAGCCTTGGTTTAGGCCCACACGAATGCAGGAAGACCAGCTGCACTCTTGAAAAAGAGCTGGTAGCACATGAACCCTCTTTCAATCAAGACTGATGAATTTATTATCATATGTGAGATTGTGTGGGAGCTTCGCTGGTGGAAAATAACACAGCAGAGGCAGGAGAGTTGATTAGTAGGCTGTCTTGGCTCAGTAGTTGATACTCTAACTTAATTCAGGTATTGTATTGCTTAAGACTTCATCCAGGTGGATGACCAGCTGGTCACCTGTACGGCTGTTGAAATAGTTAATTCAAGCCTGTGAAACACTCATCTCCTCTAATGGTTTAAAGAAAATTGACAGGAGACTAGCAAATAAGGTGCTGAGGCAGTTGTATATCAGTCTGGTATAATAATATTGTCTTCTTATGCTCATCTCTCTGTTATGAGATAAATAAGACATAGTAGATATTAAGTGGTTTCAGACAGGTTGGCTGTGTTGGTATAGAATTTGGCTTAGTCAACTAAGTCTGTGAATGTTTTATTTTACAGTACAAATAAAATGTTATAATGAAATTAAAAATTACCCCTTTTAGTAACAGCATATAGAAACTAAATGTCAAAAGATACATCAGGATTTAAGGCCACTAATTTCTATTTATTTCTTGTATCTACTATTAGACTATAAAATTAGTCATTGCAGTATTTTATAAATACCTTTACAAATCTTTACATATCTTGACAAATAAGCTATTTCTTTGATGCCCCCCCATTTACTACAATGCCAATCTGCCATTTCAGATACTAAATATGCAATGTGCTGTATCCTCTCCATGACAAGATGCCACATACAATGAAAATTCTTTTGAACAAAGAATATACATTTTTTTTTAGTTTCTGAGAAGAGTATCCAAAATAATAGTGCTGCTAAGAGTGTAGTAGTCTTAAAGAAATCCTCCATTTTTTCATTATGTAGGAATAAATGTTTTGTAAAATAACAAATTCTCCAAATACAGTGCAATGGATGGATGATTAATATTTTTTCTGGGGAAAAAGTGTTCATGCAGAGTGTGTGTGATAATTTTACACAGTGTTGATTATGTGGGAAAAGGAAAAAAATATTTATGGGGTAAAAAGAAATTGAAAATTGTGCCTGATAACACAATTCTTACATTTAATTTTTAAAAGAAAAGTTGTTTCACTGTCTTCCAAATATAAAAGTTTGGTCCATCCCATTATTGTCAATAGATTCTTTCTTAATGTGTATAAGATATATATTATAATGTACATACATATTTCTGTGTAAATATGTATATTGTGTATGAGTATAAAGTAATATTTTATTTCTCTAATTATCTTTGTATGTTCTATTTAGTGAAATGAAAATGCAACTAGATCCTGAAAACAATTTGTATATTGTTTTTTCAATCCTCCTGCCATTCAGACAGACACAAAAAAACCTTTAATTGAAAGCAGTGGGATTCTTGTTTTACTTTGTTACATGAAAGCTCATTTCGTACTAAGAACTTTCTGCTGAGGACCAATATTCAATATATCTTCACATGAAAAGAGTAAAAACTAGAATATAAAAAGAAGTAAGCAAAGTAAACTAATCTGATAGATCCTATTCAAAAAGTCAAGATATGGTTGTGGGCTAGTTCTGCTGTCCCAGGTTTCCCCGATCTTTTCTGAAGTTTGGAATAATTCAGAAGTGTGATGTGAATAAAAAAAATAATAAAAATAAGTCGGTCATTTGGGCAAGCCTTTAAATGACAGAAAGCAGATCTTGGCTATAGGCAGCACAGGGAAGTAGGTAAGTCTGGCTAGAATTCCAAAAGAAACAGAATATTGATACTGAAAAATTCAGTCAGCTGAAATTCTTGTGAAATCTGTCTTCAAACCAATGCAAGGATTGAAAATATGGAACAATTTGGGGAGGGTAGAAAACTGCCAAACACAAAATAACTGATAGGTAGTCTAATGCACAGAGTGTACCAAAAATGTCTGTCATGCTTGTCCTGTATGTGACAACATATGTCCTGCACCTCAGTCACCCCCATCTGCACATACAGCTTTTCACCCCATCAGAGTGGTCTCTGTACTGGGTCTTACCCAGCATTGCTCAGGTGACCACTATTCTTTGATGCTGGTACACTGGCCATCAACATCTCTGTGTTTGAATGGATGAAGCTCAGCTTTACAGACCTCTGCTATCATCCTATTGCACTGAGGACTTAAAGGGCTTTTTGAGGCAGCACACCATCGCTTATTGTCCTCATCTCCTCTCTCACCTTCTGCCTTCCACCTGGGACAATCGGTCTTGGCCGTGGCCACACTCATAAGTTCATGTCAGCTTGAATAAGGAGACTGGCTGTCAACACTAGTCACAACATGGGGCTTACAGACCTTCTAATAGACCTGTAAATACCTGGGAAGTTAAGTCTTAGAGTTCTGGGCTTTGTAAGTTTAAGGCTTCTAGTCTATATTGGACCCAGAAGAGTCTCAATTCATTTTCCTCAAAAAGGGAAGAAGAATCAAGAGAAGCAGTCATAGATGGGGAGCTGTACAAACAACAAACTTCTCCACCTTCACAGCTAGAATGAACCACAGAGTCTGCTTTTGGTAACTCCAGGATGTAAATATCAGGCTGAAAGTTAGATTTCACTTGCCTAAGACATGATGAGATGTTAAGTACTTCTAGCTGCCATAGAAATAATCATTATTTTAGTAAATACATACAAAAAGAAGGGTTTTGACCTCATGTATCTCTGAAATTGAAGTCATGTTTGTGCTTCAGTCGGTGCATACTAAAGGCTCCTGTTTCGTTACAACTGAACATCTAAAGCTTGAGAAATGTCTAGTCTTGCCTAGCAGACTTTTCATCTGCTTGTGCTACTGAACATGTTAAAACTTTGGCAATTTTATTAATGTTCTTTTTTCCTACTGTTTATAAAATTCAGCTACATGTATTTCCCTCATGAGATCTTTGTTACACAATTTTCTTTCATTTGCTGTATTGCATAATTAATTTTCCACTAGAATTATTTTTAAAATGAATCTTTGAAGTCCTTATGCTTTTCTGAAAGTTCCCCCTTGAACTTGTTTCAGTTGCTAGTGCATGGCTAAGAATCAAACACAAAACACCCTGACTGTATGAACGTGGAGAAGATGGCTACATTGCAGTCTGATTTAAGTGCCTTTTTGAAAAGTGAAACAAAACTCACAGTGGCACAGATGGGCACTGGAGGACAGCATGAAGTCACAGAGGGATGCAAGAAGCTTAAAATGGTTCTGTGAAGTTGCAGGATCATGGTACTTATATACAGAACACCATCTAATATGATATTTTTTACCTTAGTTACAGAGAATTTTGTAGAGAAACCAAAGATGAGATTCATCTAATTCACCTTTAGACTTCCATAGTTTTTTTAGTTAACTTAATCACATTAAAGCCACTTTAAAATCAATTGAGAGAGAAATTGTTGTAGTATTGCTGTAAGCATGACATAGACTATATGCAAAAGAAGGTTTGTAGGTTTAAGCAATATCCTTCAATAAACAAATTAAAAGTGCTAGAAAAAGTAGATGAACTTCCAGGGAAAAATTTATATCTCCAAGTCTAAAATAGAAGCAGCAGACTTCAAAGATAAACTAACATTTTGGAAAGCCAGTCTTTCTAAAGATAAGTCTGCATACTTGAACCAAAGTCGTCTCCATGGATAATGTGATGCTGGATCTGATCTATCTCAGTTTTGATGTATTTCAGGCTGAAATGCACTATACCAAGGACTTCACTAATTATATTGACTAGATAATCATGGATTTCAAAAGAATCTTGGGCAACTAATACAGTTAGGGAAGACATTATTGGAGTCTTCATAGAAACAGATGAATCCTATCCTGAAATGAAATTAATTTTTGAGGCACTGTTCTTATATCTTTTAAGTATGGCTATTTCCTTCCAGCTGAAGCTTTCCAGCCCGGCTCTTGCAGTTAATAGGGAGACAAATCATGCTACAGCTGTAATCATGAAAGTATTTTCTAGGAATCTTAAAAAAACAAATTTTTGCTGATTTCTGTGAAAATCTCTGTAGTACTTCTCTATGATAGAGGAAGGTAACAAACGGGATCATGTAATCTGTGATAGGGTCAAGAAACGATAAAGTAAGTATAAAGTGTATGCACTTTTTCTGGTTTCTGCTAGTATAGTGTTAATTTTTACAAGGTGCTGGGATGGGACACAGTCAGGAAAGGTGATACAAACTAGTATAAGGGCTATTCCATACCATAAGATTTCATGGGCAGTATACAAGAGGGCTAGTTGGGGAGAGGTGGCCTGGGTCTGGGTGGCTCTGGGATGGGATGTGTCCAGTTGTTTGCTGAGTCAGTAAATTGCCTTCTGTTTTCATCTATTTTGTATATTCTGTTGTAAGTCTTATGTTATTTCCTTCTCCCTGTGCTGTCCCAGTAAACTGTCCTTATCCCAACCCATGTGTTTTACCTTTGTCTTCCCGTTCTCATCCTGATCCCATCAGGAGGGATGAGCGAGCAGCCATGTGCTGCTCAACTGCAAGCTGGGGCTGGATAACAACCACATTACTTTCATGGAATGATATGCAACTTTAAACCTTTCTACCTACACCCATTGACATAGTATCTGGCCACTATTGGTGTATGGATTTAATTCTTCCATGGGTCTGAGCAATATATAATCTATTCTACAGAAACTGTATAGGTGTTCAAGGCAAATTAAATTACTTGGTCCAGACTAGGAGTGTCTGAGGCCAAAATTTTGGATTTTGTCCCACTCCCTTACCCCCAGCCATCAGGGTGCATGTAAGTTAGAGTAGGACCATAGGTAAGAGAGTAACTGTTAGGCACCTCAGTGCATTACAGGATTCCATTAACCAGTAACCTGGGAAAAGTCTACCTGCACCTCTCATCAGGAGACCTTTCCAGGAACCAGGAAGCATATCATAAGCAAACCTATGGTGAGAGAGTGGTAAGAAAGTTGCTATCCCCCCCCCAAAAAGGCAAAGATTCTTGTGCAGCAAGACAGCAAAACTGTCATTGTTTCTTTTTGATTATACTAGAATTTAAAAGTTTTGGCCTCAGACCTAAGGAGTGACTAGGCAGATTTTCAAAAGTATTTTGAACACTTAAGGATGCAGGTTAAGTACCTCAGCTCTTACTTCACAGTCTGTGGAAACACTGTTGGCTGCTGGTTTGTGTTCTTAAGTTCCCAAATATCTCTAAAAAACTAGTCAGAAATTCTGCCCATCCAGGTATTTAGTTACTAGAGAAATACTGAAATGTAACTTTCCTGGGGAAATCAATATAATATGACTGTGAAATTGAGGCCTGAACACATGCAGTTACTGAAAAACTTCACAGCTTTGCTTTCAAATGTTGGCTGTAGTTCAGAAATGCACTTTACAACAGGCTTAAATCCCATTAATTTCAGTGAAAGGTGAATGTGTTCTTAAGTGTGAACCTTAATAGGAAAGGTCTTTTCTGTGGAGCTTTTCAGTTGGAGAAGAATCCTGGACAAGAGAGGGGAAAAAACCCAACAACAAAAGCTTTTGAAATAAACCCAGTGAAATCTTTCTCATGGAATGGTTTTCAATTAGTCACTGTAATCTGCATGTGAAATGGTAACAAGATGTGTTGTCGACATAAGTAATTTCTGTTAAAACATAGACAAATTTTTGCCTATAATTTATATTTTTAACCTTACCTTGATGATTACTCTTCCCAGCAATCGTTTCATTCCTAATAACATTTTTATGTGATGATTAGTTCAAATCCTTCCATAGAAAACACAGTGTGCTAGAATAGATAGAAAGCCTGAATTTCTAAGAAGATAATTTTTGTTAACACTAAAAAATACATTATTTGTTTTTTTCATACTGGTAATACTTGCATATATATTATTATCCACTGTGTGCTTCTTTCTTACTTTCCTGAATCTATATCTATATTTTAATTTAATTGATAGTGGATTCAAGTTACAAATCTTATTCATCCAAATATTTGAACAGCACAAGCCAGAGGCAGATTAAAGCTAACTGGAACCCACATGAATCAAGCTCTTGGCTCTCCTGCAAATTTCAATGGAATGTGAAGATGTTTGCAAAGAGAACAAAGTTGCCCTCCCAGCTGAAGGGACTACCCATTTGCATATTTGGGAATGCTGTGGAGGCCTGGACACAAATTAATAACTTTTTGATATTGAATGGGGATGTTCACTTGCTTGGTAGTCTCTATTTCCCTTCAAAATTACATTTACCATTGTGAGCTCAGTCTCTCTTCTTTTAGAACTGAAGCAGTTACTTCTGCTTTTGTTGAAGGTTGAACTGACATGGATTAAGCCTCAGCAAGGCACCTTGGACTTACAGCTTTCCAACCACACAAACTGCTGCATAGCATCCTTTGTGTTGTTTGGTTTCTGTGTGGGGGTTTTTTGGGGGTGTGGGGGGACAGTGGGGTTGGTGTTTGGGTTTTTTTTTTAAAAATACAAAAAATACATACAAAATATGTTAAAACCATAGTGTTAGGAAAAATCTCCTCCACATTTTCTGCAACGCTGTTGTAGGAAATTGATTCAGCTGGTATAAATCTGTGACCTTTGCAAGGGCTTCCACTCACTGCCTGTGTCATTACTCGATTTCCAATGGAAAGTGAGGGCATGACAAGAACTATTTGCAGCCATTTCCAGTCAGTGCTTATGATAGTTCTAACCTTGGGGTCAGGGAGTAGTGTGTTTTGCAGTTTAATTCATTGACTATCTGGCCCGAACTCTAGGAAGAAGGGAAATAGGGGAAAGACAGATAGGGAGCACAATTACAGGCAGCTTAATTCACTGGCTATGAAATAGCCAGCCACTTGCCTTTCAGATGCACAAAGTACAGTCCAGAGACACCTCCTATATCCACTTGTCATTGTGTGGTGTGCTGGGTGTCTGATCTCGTTTGTTGTAATACTCCTAGAAGATTTATTAATTGAATTCAACATGTTAACTTGCATAATACTCCTAGAAGATTTATTAATTAAATTCAACATGTTAACTTGCAAACATGTGCCTTCTGATGCGTCTTCATGTACTTGAGAGTGGGTAACAGAGAGATCGAAGGCTGGGCTGGTAAAATCCAAGTTAAAAATTCCAGTGGGTCAAGTCTATGTGGAGGGGTATCATGCTGGCAAGATGCATAGGGCACTGTGCAGGGGGCACAGCTAAATCTCAGTTCACAGGGGTGTAACTCTGGCATGCAGACTGATGTATCTTGAACCTTGCCATAAAGGGCAGGTGTCCTAATGTTCACTCACTGGTTTATGTCTTTGCTAGATTTTCTATCACTGTCCAGTTTTTAGTTTTCTTTTGCTGTGGGTGTATGTTTGAGGCTTTGTACTAGTTAATCACACTCTTTTTGTGATTTTTGATTGATGTTGTGACCCAGTGTTCTAAGCAAACATTTCAGCATCAAAATCATCTTTAGTCTGGTGACAATATTAAAAAAAACCCCACAAAACAATCACAACAAAAAAACGCTTAAACGTTTTTTCCCCAAAATATTTAATGCCATGGCTTGGTTAAAAGTAGCAATCCATCCAGAATAGTTGTATATTCTCCAAACACTACATATGCAGCTTGAGGAATTTATTAGTTTTGTTTTTGACAAGTAAAATATATCATCTAAGTAGTTTATGTCCTTTTTCCTCCGATACTGTGATTGTCTTGAATGTAAAAGAAATCCTGATTTTGATTTGTATTACTCATGGCTCATTCAGTCAGCCATCCAGGTCTGTCATATAACTTTATCTATATTTGTTGTTGGACTCATTAAGTTGCATGAGATAGATAACTTCCTAGAGCTGTATAATACTCACACAACCAATAAATATAATAAAGGAAAAACAAAAGTCTGAGAAGTAAAATGCCAGTACTGACAGTACTAATAATATACATCCTTGGCAGGTATTATGGAGCTAATACAAGCCTAGCTAGCTTCCTTGTAGTCATTTGTGCAAGGATTTTACTCTGATTTATGCATACAAGTAGAATAACTATAAAATCTAATATCTATAAAACTAAGCATTGTGTATACTATATATACAACATATAGTTACATATATGTACCCCAAACCACAAACAGTAAAACTGATCAGTTGACCATTCATTTAAAATACTATATTAAACTCTCTTTTTATTAGGATTATAAAATATTGCAATCTAATTTTACCTTTGTGCTTTTAATCATCTTTCTTGATTTGTGTGTTAATGAGTTTAGTCAGTATAGTAAAAAAGGCTGAGTGACACAGTTATAAGAAAAAAAAAAGATACTAAAGAGAAATTTTCTCCTGCAAGTAAAGCAGCATGTGATCTAAATCTAACTATAGGGTACATATAGCTTGAAAATTATACCATTGAAAGCTATGAATATGAAAACAGCACTTGGTTTTAAAATATGCAATTTATGTACCTTAAAACTTTAAAAACTTTTATATTAGTATTTCCTGGTTCTATCTGCTCAGTACATGAAAATGAAAAAGATCTCTGCTGAAGCCATTTTTTTCAGATCTCGTCTGGACAGTGATTTGGTTTGGTTTTTTAAAATTTCAATACAGAATCACAGAATCATAGGAGTTGGAAGGGACCTCGAGAGATCATCGGGTCCAACGCCCCTGCCAAAGCAGGTTCCCTAGGACAGGTCGCACAGGGAGGCATTCAGACAGGTCTTGAGTAGCTCCAGAGAAGGAGAACAACCTGCCTGGGAAGACTGTTCCAATGCTCTGTCACCCTCACCTTATAACCTTCTGTCATCCCTGCTGGCAGCTGTCTCCTCTCTGGCCATAGGAATTTCCTTGAATTCTGAGGAATTTCTTTTCCCTGGAAGCAAACTTCTTTAGAATTAATTTCTTATGTCCTTCTTTCTTGAAGAAGCACTTCTTCCTTTTAAAGGAGGAAAACACACTTTTTTTTTGCTCCAAAGCAGTAAGCATGATGGGAAGGCTTGGTGCCCCCTGTCACAGACCAACAGGTGGCAACAGCACTGGTCCATCCATGGTGGCACTGGAATTCGCATTCCTTGGAAGACCTGGACCATTCATCATGCACACTGAGGCATCACCACTGGGGAAGCCTTTAGCAGTAAGGGACAATAAAATGAATTCCTGCTCAGTCTAACAGATAAAGAATTGGATAAATACATGTATTGCTTGCATGCTATCCTCCTATGCAGAATATATACTCCGAGACTCAGAGCTGTTGGTTTTTGGTTGCTCGAATGATGTGATTAGCCCATCTCTACAGAGCAGCTGTGCTATCATGGGTCGTTATATTTGAATCAGGGTATATTATATTAAACATATGAAGAACGATGATTCTTTTTAATAGCATTTTTCCTAGATTGTTCCATTTGATAACACGCTAGGTCTAGCCAAAATGCAATGAAATTTCCTTTTACCTAGTTACGAATTAGCCATTACTGGACTCACTTACAGATATGTTTAATTTTTATTAATATTATGAAGGGGGAAAAGTGGGGGGGGGGGTTCAGAAACAAGGGGATAAAATACCCTCACATCAATGGTAAAGACATCACATAATTCCATTAGGAAAATTCAGAGTGCCATATACCATCTGGATATCTTTGTTGAAACATTATTTTTCAAAATTTATATAGCTTTATTGTACATTTATTCATTGGTGATAAGTTAGTTGATGAAGACAAGGCAAATATAGTATGCTGGTTTTTTTGCTTTATCTGAAATCAGAGTTGCACCCCCTCAGAAACTGCTTTTTAAACGTTCTTTGCTTCCCATAGAATTTGAAATTTATAAAGCACTAAGGAAAGGTGCCTTATTTTAATAGGGCATTTAGAATAACCATGAAAAATTAAAAAGAAAATTTTAATGGGAGAAGGATTGTAAAATAAAATATCTATATACCAAGAGAAAATATTTTAGTGGTGGAGACTATTTGCTAGATAGGTTTAAAGGATTTCCTTTCCTGTTAGAGGAATTCTAATGGCATAACTAGATTTACAATGTCATCTCTTTTAGAGCAAGGCCCAGAATGTAATAACATTAACAATTAGCTCACTTTTTAACTGCATGATAATTAGTAGGAATTTAGTGAACTGCACAGAAGTGGAATTCTCAAAAAATATTTTAGTACTAGCTAGTTATCTTTACTGCCATGGATCACCATACCATGTGTTATAAGTTATGCTTAAAGCCAATTTCTCTATCTGTTTTTGTGGTGTTTTTTAAAACATTATAACTTTATTTCACAGAAAAGCTTTTAGTATGATCAGAAAAAAAACCAACCCTGAAATACTTCTATAATAAACCTGAGAGTTGCAGCGTTATAACAGTGCATTGAAGAAAAAAAAAAAGGTGTTTTCGAGTGCACAAATAGCAGGGTTTGCATGTCATTCTCTTAGGAATTTGCCTCATACCCTGAGATCAGGTTAAGCCATTTATTACTGTACAGTTGCACACAACCTTTTAAACCAGAGTCAGTCAAGATACCAACATGCTTTGTACATTCTGTTTCCACTGGGATTAAAATAGCTACAGCATCCCATTGCTACCACAGTTTGTCCCTGGTGTAATAAATTTTCAGTGGTTCAGCTCATTACAGACCTATGAGCTTTTTGCTCTTAAAACTCAGAAATGTCAACAACGGGTATTGCTGGCATCTGGGACCTCTTTACATCCACTGTGAGAATCAATGCAGTGCTCAGAAACGTGCATTCAGCAGAACACATCAACTTTCTTAAAATTAATATCATAAATACTAAATTGGGCAAAAAGTGTGATTTTACTTAAAGATACTTGTGTGAAAATATAAATTATACAGAAAAGTGCTTGGTGAAGTACAGTGCACTTGACATGTTTTATTGTTTTAATATGTTTTTAATAGTACATTTTTACCATTTTTCTTCCTATTCACCGAGTTATTATTAGGCAACTGCAATTAATAATTTAAAGGGGCCTATTCTGGCTTTTAGTACATTTATATGGCTCCCCTGACAGTAATGAGAATTTAAAACATGCTGTATATTCTGATACCTGGTTCATAACATCAATCTTGGGTCACTTTCTATAGGATTTTAGATAGGAATTTTCCACATTAGTTTCACATTTGTGCTATGTATGTTTTGGGGTTTATAACACTTTTCCTCAGACAGAAACAACGGTCTTGAGAGACTTAACTGCACCAGCTTTTTCCTCTCTGCAGTTTTCCAACACTGGTACCTCTGGTTTGGGTCCCAGGACTAGCAAAGCTGGCAGCACTAGCCAGAATCTGGATATTTTGTAGACTGGCTTCCAGAAGCTGCAGACCTCATGTAACTTTGTGCCACCCTAATGCATCTCTGTGGTAGAACCAAAGGGAATGAGGGTTTTATCCATCCTGCCCTTAGGAACTCCGTTTGAGTTTACCATCAACTTCACAAACCGAGTGGCTCACAAAAGTTACATTTATGTTGTTTAAGAGCAGAGCTCTCAGAGGGGAGACATTTCTGCAGCTTTAGTCTGACTTTCCTTACCTGGAAGTCCAGTTAGCTCACTTCTAATTAAACGTGAAATGTGGGTCAGGTTGGTGACAGTGAGGACAACGAGGGAGTTTAGGCTTGTGTTCTTCTTCCAAGTTAAACTGACAGAGTCAGCATTGCTTAAATTACCAACCAGGCTTTTTCCTATCCAGTTTGGCCTCATTCTTTAATCTTTTCCAAAGGTATTTCTTTCACCTAATATATATCAAGAGAACTGCAATGCATGTATATATAGTTTTGTGTGCAAGAGGTACACATACATATTACTGCAGTCAAACATGAAGGTCACATAGAACACACATTCTCAGGGAAATGATGACTTGCACTGTCACAATGCAGCATATGCATACTGTTTGTGGATTCTTCAACATAACTGTTCATAGATGTTTCATTCCTTGGAAACTACATAATGAGGAGGTGACAGATCCATACTGCTTGCACCTATGGTATTCACAGAATCTGTGAATTATTAGAGGGTTCCAGGAAGCATGCTTTGTGAAGTTTTATCTTGCAGCTCCCTGCAGATCAATAAGTCAGCCTGTAAAGATCCTGTTGTGAGTTTATTTGAGTTATGTCACACAACAGAAACATTTTATAATATCACCCTCTACCCATTTGGACAATCTTCAGGCTACGCTTGCAATCTTTATTAGTAGCCCCAGATGTCAGATTTTTACATGGCTCAGAGATAACAATCTTATTCTTTGATTCTTTTTTCTCTCTTTTTAGCAACATCTCACTATTATGACTACAAGAATATACTTTAGGCCCAGACAACAACCAAAAAAAAAACCCCATCACAGGGTACTATTATATTTCTTCTGCCTTTTAACAGTGTACATTGTAAGGAGTAGAGGTTAGATTGCACATCCTGGGAAACAAAGAAAATATATGCAGGCTTGAAGCTTGCAAGTAAATTCAATATTAATAAAATGCTAGTACTCATTCTGAACATACGACCAGTTTCCCTTTTCTGTGAATTTACGGGTTTCAGGAACACCCTATACCCTCCATGGTACAGAATGATGACTTAATTGTTCTTGCAAATGACAGCTTTACTTGGCTGTGAGTTTATGAGGCAGTAAATTTGCCTCATAACTTGCAGCATTTACCCAGCATATCTCTTTGATGTTGTGAGCTATTTATTGCTAAGTGTGTTTGGAGGGAAGCGAAATAGTCATAGTCATATAAGCACTCAGAGCAGATATACAAAAAATGTTCTTCCAATAGTATCCTTTTGGTTTCTCATTCTTTTCCCAGTTCCTTTTCAAATACAGGTCCACTGGTATCAGGGGGCTTTCAGTGGTGTAAGTGGTCAGTTGGAGACAGCTAAAGAGCATGTATAACCTAGGAATGTTTATAGGCTGCCCAGGGAGGTTGTGGAGTCTCCATCTCTGGAGATATTCAAGAGCCGTCTGGACGCCTATCTGTGTAATATGAGCTAGCGAGCTGCTTTGGCAGGGGGGTTGGACCCCATGATCTCTCAAGGTCCCTTCCAACCCCTACAATTCTGTGATTCTATGATTCTATGACGTTTACTTTAAGGTTAACGTACAGATTTGATACTTGTACTACATGTTGGTGATACTCAAAAAAGAGCAAATTAATGTGACTGCGTTGGACTGAAGAGCCATCTAGCCGAATCATAGATACATGGATAAGTCAGGAGATACAGATATATAAAAATATGCACCTTATCCATATGACTATGATTATATATATATTTTTTCCCAAATATCTACAATTATATAATGTCCTGGTTTTAGCTGGGATAGAGTTAATTTTCTTCATAGTAACTAGGATGGGGCTAAGTTTTGGATTTGGTCTGAAGAGAGTGTTGATAATATAGAGATGATTTTGTCATATAGACATGGTTTTGTACTGCCTAGCAATGCTTACGCAGAGTCAAGGCCCTTTCTGCTTCTCACACTGCCCTGCCACCAGGATGGCTGGGGGTGTGCAAGGAGCTGGGAAGGGACACAGCCAGCGCAGCTGACCCCAACTGGCCAAAGGGATATCCCATACTGTATGATGTCATGCTCAGCATATAACATTGGAGAGAGAAGGTGGAAGGACAGGATGTCCGAAATTATGGTGTCTGTCTTCCCTAGCACCTGTTGCAAGTAATGGACCCCCACTTTCCTGGACATGGCTGAACACCTGCCTGTGAACAAGAAGTAGTGAAGGAATTCCTTGCCTTGCTTTGCTTGAGCATGTGGCTTTTGCTTTGCTTAAACTGTCTGTACCTTCACCCATGAGTTTCCTCACTTTCACTCTTCCGATTCTCTCCCTCATCCTGCCCGGGGATGAGAGACCAAGCAGCTGTCTGGTGCTAAAAGCTGCCAGCTGGGGTAAAACCATGTCATATGTATAGATATTACTTTAAAGATATATATATAGATATAGTTATATATAACAATATAATAACAACACTTTCTCCAAGTTCGTCTGAGTTTCCACTGACGTGGAACTTGCTTAATGCAAGAATCGTGTAGATCAAATATTTCCTGAATTAGAAGTGGTGCCTTTTATGTTATTTATTTTACATTTTAATGCCATCTGTCACACTTGTAATACTGAAAATGCTCATCTATTGTAGTGATTGTTTTCATAATGATTGCAAATATGTAATAACATAAATAACATCAGTGCCAGTAATTTAATGGGCTGATACCAAAGTCCTGTGAAAATAAGTATCTGTTCTCAGGTTAATTCATTGTATGCATTGTATGCATAGTCATTCTCAGTGGTCCTAATGTATGCTAATACTAAATAAAGTATGTAAATCCATCCTATGAAGACTGTTTTCCCCTTGGTATATACAAATAGCTCCTCCTAACACTTTTGTGAGCTAAGTCTTATTTATTGTTAACTTGAGAATACAATAGTTAGTGACAAGGAAGCCCTGATTTGTCAGTAAAGCAGTTTTGCATGGGAATGAACAAACTAGTTCAATTAAAATAAAATAAAATAAAACAATTTTCCTCTTTTAAATAAAGTTATACCTTAATCATCCAGTGCTACTTGTCCATATGGCCCAGTTCCCGTTCACTGGCACAGATTTTTTAGATATATTCTTGGGGGTATTATCAGACATAAATATTAATGATGCTCTGTGTAGAGCTAACACAAAGCAAGGCCCATTGCAGTCTTGGAAATATGGATTTGTATTGGGCCAGAGGACAGATTCTGTCACTTCAGTAATCTGCTCTGATTAAAGCGTGAACTTGCAAAGGGGCCGTGAGACACCCCAGCAGTGTTTCTATAGGTCCTTGCAGACAGGGCTACAGCAGGTGCTGCTGTGCCAGTGATTTCTGAGCTTATGCTCCACGGTAAGGAAGAAAAGCAATTTTCCTAACTAACTCCTTCGCTCACATTTGGTATTGTTACAGTCCCTGAAACAGGCTGGACTTAGGAAATGCAGGAAACTACTTCATGCCACACTAAGACTTCCTTTTCTGGAGCACAATGTTCTAAGTTCTGTCTCTAGGAACTTAAACCAAGTTACACTGTCAGGGCTCTGTAAAAAAGTTGCACTGCCTGTTGAAGTATGATACTGAGGAAGGTCAGGCAGGCTGAAGCTGTGGCAGGATACACTAAGGTTTTTGTTTGCTGTAAGATCCTCTTTGAGTGGATCTTATTTTTTTTTTACTGTCCTTTAACATCCTCACCCAATTCTAATGCAGGTGATGTGTTCTTTTCACAATGATACTGAGTTAAAACCACAGTCAGCTGATAATGCCATGTATTTCTCAAAAATCTGTGTTTTTATGAGAACATTTGCTTTATTACTTTTCATAGCTCCTGCATTTGCTTCCTGTTTTTAGAGCAAAATTATGACCCATGAGAATAGCCAAAACAGGGATAGGACTAGGTCATAGGTCTGTTAGGGTTGGGCATAGGGTTAGGTCTCAATGAACAGAGCCAGGGAGCAGCAGGAAACAGTTTTCCTCAGATCAGAAGCTGGTTGGTGGCCCTGAGCAGCCTCCCATGGCAGTCCCCCCCACCTCCCCTTGGGCCATCTCAGCCTGGGACTGTCCATCTCTTGCCCACCAATGCTGTAATAATCACAGAATCACAGAATCATAGGGGTTGGAAGGGACCTCCAGAGATCATCAGGTCCAACCCCCCTGCCAAAGCAGTTCCCCAGCTCATATTGCACAGGTTGGCTTCCAGATGGGTCTTGAATATCTCCAGAGATGGAGTCTCCACACCCCCCTGGGCAGCCTGTCCTAGGGCTCTGTCACCTTCACAATTCTTCTGCATGTTGATGCAGAACTTCCTATACTCTAACTTGCAGCCATTGCCCCTTGTCCTGTCTCCACAGACCACTGAAAAGGAGCTGGCCATAATAATGACAATGTCCAGACCTAGGTAGACCTTGGGTCTATGTTGTAGCCTTGTTTCTAACCCAGTCTGACCCTGTCTCTGCCTGCAGCTGTCTGGAAAGCCTGGCTGAACCCTGGTTCTTTCCACGACTTATGGTGCTGGGGATGGACCCTGCTGCCAGTACCCGTCTCTGCCTGCCCTGCTCAGCTACTGCAGATCTCCACACCATCAATAACATGTTCTGAAGTGAGCCACACAGTTTTTTTAGTTACCCATATGTTGGCTAAATACCAAGTTAAAGATAAAGGAAAGAAGGGGAAGGGATGTCAGTTGAGTATGGCAGTGATGATTTTCCACCATGCTTTTCTCTAACACTATGTAGACTAAGCTTTACTCAGACTTTGTGTGGTTAGTGTTTTATTACCATATTAATGGTGACTCATGCATGCTTGATCAGGTGCAAATGGTGTGAAATGACTCGTGGTTCACCTGCTTGCAGGTATATTGCTTGGTCACACAAAATTTTCTGTATCTCAGAGAACAACACACACTGTAAGTAACACATGGTAGGTTTAAACCTTGGGCCTTCAGAACAAGATTCTGCAGACATCTACATACATGTCCCAAGTTAAATCTGACTTTGTTTCTGAAAAGCAGGTGATTTCTTCACAGTCAGAATTATGGAAATCAACTAACATCGATACTGAGAAGTCAAAGAATAAAATTCTGGATAACCAGAGAATGTCACAGCATAATTTGAAAAAACTTTGTAGAGGGATGTATCCCAATATTCTAATTATGCTTTCTGGTAATGTAATCAAAAGCTAATTATGAATCATAGTTATTTGTAATGATACACTGTGGGAAAGAATTAGGAGGGAAAATGAGGACAAAAAATCATAGTCTCATCTGCTATATCTCTGATTGAGCTATCATTTTGATCAATGTAGACTGCTGACTGACAGTTTTTCCTTTCAGTGCTGTCATTTTCATTCTAGCATTCCATTTCTACTTCATCTAATAAAGGGTTATTCCTAAATTTATGGAAAAGTATGGACAAATTGGGACTGAATCACTGTGAATGGTTCCTTTTACAGCTTGCACTTCAACTGTAGTCATAAACATATCCCAATTGCTATTACGATTTTGTGAAGCTTCAACTTCTTTTCCCCAGGAATTAACTGCAGTGTAGCAGGAAAATCTTCATTCTGCATTTCATGATGTCTTCTCTGGAGGCCCTGTCTACTTGCTGAGAGCTTTAGCCAGCAGTCACCAAGATAAGTGCACTTAGTCTACAAGGCTGTGCAAATGTTGTTTTGATTATTGGTGTTATTTTAATTATCCCTGTTGGGGAGCAGGTTCTGTTAGCATGCAGTGTGGAAAGTATAGTATCATCTTACTCTATCACAGTCTGTGAGGTTTACTCATGAATTTTTGTTTGCATTAACGTTGCAAAAAGGAAAGCAGCTGCCCATTATAGATGTGCTTGAATGTAGTTGAAACTTTAGATAAAGAAACCTACATACTTGAACTTGTTTTAGAAACAGCTAATAGATATTTTGTTTGGTTTTTCTAGTTTAAAGCAGATTTTTCATATTACAAATTCCTAGAGTTTGCTTCAAACTTTATTCTTGTTAAAAATTCATGCTAGTTAATAGTCACAGAAGGGTTAAATCAGATAGACAATCATAAAATATATCTGAGAGATATAAATACTAGCAAAGAACACTCTTTTGCTCTTTGATAATCAGGAAAAGGGGCTAAGGTGCAAGAATTTTACAAAATGAATTATATACTGTTTCATAATGAATTCTGTCCAGCTAATTAGCCATTATTTCATCTATGCATTCCATGAGGAAAATACAGACAGCTGGAAACATATGAATAGTTATATACTAAGCTTTACTTATCTGTTATGACAGATTTGTGGTCAGAACTTGCAAATGGAAAGTCTAAATGAATTCTAGCTTCCAGCTACACCACGAAACCCCTTATTTTCCCTCAACAGAATTGCAGGTACTGTCTTAATACGATGTAAATTTTAAAATGCATTCTGCATCTTTGGCAGTAGAGATGATATTCTGCTCTATATTGATATATTTAAGGAGTACTTTTGTTCCAAGGATCTCGAAATATTTTTTTTCAAATATTAAATAGACTTTGATACATTCTTCATATTCAGGTATAAAAAATATTGCAGTCTACGACAATGATAAATCTACGGCACTGAGATCCCATGATTTACATTGAAGCACAGAAAGCATACAGGGAAAAAAATCTAACTCTCAGGTGCCTCTTTAACTATTGAGATCATGATGACCTGTCTTGTATTCAAGTTCCTAAAAAGCAGTGGAGAAAAAAGATGCATTCTAATATTTCTATTATTTTTCTATTTACTTGGTTCAAGACATTATTCTATTACTGGGACTCAGGTTGAATCTGTAGACTGTTTACAGAAAAAATATGTGTCTAAAGATTCTAAGGATACATTGCTGAATTCTCAGCCAACAGTCCTTTCCAGAAATACTGGCCCTCTTCTTTTTGTACACTGAAAATAGCAACTATTACAACAGAGGATCATGTTTTTTAAAAAGTAGTATTGGTTAAAAATTCCCAGTCTTATATGATTAGGTCAAAATCCTTAAATAAATATGTACTGTATATAGACATTATAAGCTTCCAGTCTGTCTTCTTAGAGAGTCTTTCTGGAAATGTATGAAATTTATTCTGTTCAGAGATAATCTTCTTTATGTTGCACAGATTTTGAGTATTCAACTTATGCTGTTTTTCAAGTAACATGTTCTGGTACAAAATATTTGCATAATCTAGGTGATATTTTATAGACTGTTCGGTGTTTTCTTCTGAATCTAGGATTAAAAAATCCCACTTAAATTAGTGTAGTGGGTTCACCCTGGGTGGATGCCAGGTACCCACCAAGCCACTCTATCACTCCCCTCCTCAGCAGGACACGGTGGGGTGACAATAAGATGGAAAAAACTTGTGGGTCAAGATAAAGGTAGTTTAATAAAGTAAAAGCTAAAGGCAAACCAAAAGATTTATTCTCTACTTCCCATCTGCAGGCAATGTCCAGCCACTTCCTGAGAAGCAGGGCTTCAGTAAACACAGCAGTTGCTCCAGTAGCCAAAGTACTGGAGTGTTATCAACATCCTTCTACAATGCACAGCACTATGAGGGTTACTGTGGGGAAAATTAACTCCATCTCAGCCATACTCAATACAATTAGTGACATTTATAAGTAGTTGGGCATTATATCCTTCCTTCTGTATTATAGACATAGAAAACCCATAGAATCATAGAATCAGAATATCCTGAGTTGGAAGGGACCCATAAGGATCATCAAGTCCAACTCCTGACTCTACACAGGACCAGCCAAGTCTGAGCATGTGACTGAGCACATCGTCCAGCTTCTTGAACTCAGTCAAACTCAGTGCTGTGACCACTTCCCTGGGGAGCCTGTTCCAGTGCCTGACCACCCTCTCCAGTAGAGAACCTCTTCCTAAGACCCAACCTAAACCTCCCCTGTCTCAGCTTCATACTGTTCCCTTGGGATCTATCACTGGTCACCAAAGAGAAGAGATCAGCACCTGGCCCTTCGTTCCCCCTCATATAACCCATATAGAATTAAAAGCTCATATAGAAAACCCATAAAAAACCCTAGATGCATGGTGCCTGCAGCTACTTCCAGAAACGTTTTGTTTCACATGTTGGCACTCTTTTGTTAGACAATGAAAACTTTGATTTCTTAGCACATAGGTTTTGAAGTTGATTTTTAAAACACAAGCATCAAGGTCGTGATTCTTCAGGCATTTTTGGACACTTCTTCAGTCAATTATGGATTTTATACTTCAGTCAACTATCTTGGTGGTTATTGACTTTCTTTCTGACTGTTTCAGTGACAGGCAGTTAGTATAATATTTCTTTAATTCTTTCAGCATGAAAGAAACATAGAGATTCAGGAGTACCTCCTTGCTCCAGGGAGATATAAGCACAACCTTGTCACAAGTGGCCCATGTAGGAAAGTAAGACAAGGATGAGAACTACACAGCTCTACAAGTCACAGTTGTTTCTTTGAAATTTTCTTACAGTGACACAGGACAGTTCCTTGCCTTAGGGTACAATCTATTCCAAAAGAAAAAAAGAAAAGTAAATCTATGTTCCTTTATAGGGATATGTACATGTGTGTCTAGTGCATGAGTATTAAATATACAGAAGTATGTGTCTATGAGAGTATGTGTATATGTGCACATGATGAGCTCCATGCATTCCTGGGGCAGGTTAAAAAAGGGGAAAAGGCTGCTTTTAAGTCTCAAATCACAATCTTACCAGATTCTTCATCAGACTCATAGAAATTATATCAGTGAGGCTTGACTAGTGCAATAGAGCAGAGTTTGGCCCTCTGAATGTAAAGATTGCACACAGGCAAGGCAAAACCAACGATTTTTGTCTGCACTGTAGATGCTGTTCGTTGCTGTTGGTTTGGTTTTCTACACTTGCTGCTGATCTGCCCATTCTAAAGGAAATAAGCCACATTGTTGTTGTTAGTTCAACCAAGTGATCCCCCCACCCTAGTTGTTAGTGGTTATCTCAGTGAACTGAACCATCATCATCCAGTACAGAGGGCACAGAGGTGTGGTATCTTATGTCTCTGTTTCTGGATTGTGTAAAAACATGGATGGTGCCTTTATTTTTTTTAGTGCATTTTGATACATACAGGACCGTGTGTGCAACAGCCTCACTGTTATGCAATGGTCTGCCCACACCATACCACGTACTTTCCCATCTTGCCTGCCTTTCTCATCAGCCTCGCAATTAAAGCCTGGGCTGATCCTTTCTGGCAGCTCACCATCTGCAGAACAGGAAGCACTGGCTTTGCTGTGATTTCACACTTCTCTTGATTAAGCTTGCTCGTGGCTGAGAGCCTTTAGGAGAGCCACGTAACACGTGGTGGCTGCAGCCACACTTTCTTTGGGGACAAACAGGCAGAAAGGCAATGGTGGTGGAGTGCAATCTGGAATACCCAACAGTGCTGTCCGAATCTGTTAGTTTCTCTTATATTTCAAAGGCTGCGTGTTATGAAACGAATGGTCTAATTTCAACACAGACAGTCTACCTTCCTAGAGGGAATCACACGTATTGTTTTACGACCTTGCAGCAGCCTACTTCATAGTAGATAAGCATAACTGGAAGGATGAGGCTGGCTCAAGTTCTGAGAGTAGCAGTGTCCTTTTTAAATGACGATGGCTGGAAAATAAAATTCCCTCTTATTGCTGGTGTTCCTGTGTATCACTTTTTACTTCTCAGGCTGCAGGACCACAGCAAGGAGTTTATTAGCTATTACTGTCAACAATCTGTCACTGTTACTTCTTAAGATTGGCAGCACTAAGAACAAGTCCCTAGTGAAGGCTTTTTTAGATGTTTCCACAGGCAAATCACACTTTTTAAAAGGATGGCAAGGAGCTATTATGGCCATTCGGCTTGCCCTGTTCCTTATTAAGAACCTTACCAGGTGACTGTCAGATCCCCTCTCCACCTCACATCAGCTCTCTAAGCAATAGTTCTGCCTGTAGTGAGCTATTGTTCTTTTCAGTTGAAGACACTGAAAAGTGAAATTGCTAACGTCTCATTTAAAAAATTAAACTATTTATTCCCAATAGAAAAATATAAACTGTATTTCTTGTCTAATTTTTGTGTGCCTTCCTAATGCATACATAGTCCTCTTTTTATACTATGTAGACTAACAAACTTGATTTACTTCACTACTCTGACAATAAACTTCTTTAAATCGAACATGATTATGACAGCTGCTTCTCTTCCCAGCTTATGGTAACATTTCTCCTTCTACTGTGAATCTCCTTGGCTTAGTTATCCTTGCTGACCATTGTGCCCTTTCCTAAGGGATCAGGAAGGTTTATTTTTAACATCACAGCTCTCATATAGAGTTTTGCAAACACACTACAGCAACTCATTAGTCCATTTTGGTCTTTGGGGAAGATACTGGTTACCCACAGTAACTACTGCAGCAGATCAGATGGCACATCAATTTTAAGAAGACTGGATGCAGAAACAGTATTTTCCTTATCAAGAATGCATTTTTGTTTTGACCCCATGGAATGCCTGAAGTTGTGGGTGAGAAACACAGAGGTTTAATCTCTGCTTTGCTTTCATAGTGTATTTACAGAATCACAGAACATTAGAAGTTGTAAGGGACCTCAAAAGATCATCTAGTCCAAGACCCTGCCAGAGCAAGATCACCTAGACTAAATCACACAGGAACATATCCAGGTTTTGAATGTCTCCAAAGAAGGAGACTCCACAACTTCTCTGAGCAGTCTGTTCCAGAGCTCCATCACCCTCACAGTAAAAAAGTTTCTCCTTATATTCACATGGAACCTCCTATGCTCCAGCTTGCACCTGTTGGTCCTTGTCCTTTCACTGGCCATCACTGAGAAGAGCCTGGCTCCATCCTCCTGACTAGAGGGAACTGAGGGGCCCAGAACTGGACACAATATTCCAGATGCGGCCTCAACAGGGCAGAGTAGAGGGGGAGAAGGACCTCTCTTGACCTATTAATTACATCCTTTCTAATAGACCCCAAGATGCCATTGGCCTTCTTAGCCACAAGGGCATATTGCTGGTCATGGCCATCCTACTTTCCCCCGGACTCCCAGGTCCTCTCACTTACGTTTCTCTCCAACAGGGCAGTCCCCAGCCTATACTGGTATCTGGGTTTTTTCTTTCCTTGATGCAAGACCCTACACTTGCCCTTCTTAAATCTCATTGAACTTCTCCCCACCCAACTCTCAGCCTGTCTAAGGCATGTTTCCAGTTTCAGTTTGAATTTTTTTTTTGGTGGGGATCAAAGTAAAAAAAAATTCTGGAGCTTCACAGAAAAAGGTTTAGAAAAACTTGAAAATAACTCTGTGATCTTGGACTAGATTTGACATTACAGATTGGTAGTTTTCATCTTGACACCATTTTTTAAAAGCATAATAATGTGAAACATTTTAATTAGATCAAATTGAAATATAATTTGATGAGTGTATATGAATATGGTAAATAGATGTGATCTGGATTCTGTAGTGATTCATTACTGAGTTATACCATGTAAAACAAGCATAATAACTTGCAACGAACAAGTATTTCCTTAATACTTGCAGTTTTTTCTAAGCTGTATTCAAGCCAGTGTTGTCTTCTTGACTCCAAATAAACTCTGTATAAAGGTATTTATATCCAGGTCCACATATTGGTGGAGAGTGAGATGTTCATCATCATAACAAAAATACATACTTGTAATGTAGTCACTTGGAGATACCCAAATATTTGTTATATGTCTGTTGTGGTTCTGCCCTCAGCCGGGAGCTGAGCACCATGCAGCTGCTCGCTCTGGGGGGGAAGGGGGAAAAGGGAAAAGAAACCAAAGGTGAACCTCATGTGTTGGGATAAGGATAGTTTACTAGGACAGCAGAGGAGGATATAATAGGATATTTATAGCAAAAATATATGAAACTAGTGATAGACAATGCAGTTTGTCACTGAACGTCACAACTCAGGCCATACAGCTCAGAGCTGTCCTAAAGCTGGACGGTCCCCAAAAAACACACATCCTGGAGCTGTGTGCTCCTTCCCCCACCAGCTCAGCCTGCACCCCTGCCCCCCCAGTGACGAGCATGACGTAATTTGTATGGAATACACTCTTTGGACAGTTTGGGTCACCTGTCCCAGCTGTGTCCCCTCCCAGCTCCCTGGGTACCCCCTGAATTCTCGTTAGCAGGGCAATATGAACAACTGAAAAGTCCTTGAGTGCTCAGCAACAACTAAAAAATCAGTGTGTTATCAGCACTGCTCGCATCCTGACTCCCAAACACCATTACACCAACGCTAGAAAGAAACTCTATCCTAGCCAAAACCAGGACAAAGTTTCAAATGCTCATTGACACTACTCTTGTTAAAAAGCCAAAATTGGGAGTGTTTACTGATAATGAAGCCTTTGCATGCATAAGATTGTGATTGCAACTTGTAAGTCTCCTTTTATGTTAAAGGTGCCTTTATTTATTGAATTGAATTGGTGGTTGCCTAAGAAAAGTCATTAGTTTTAACTTCAGCAGTTAATAACCACTTCAGGACTGTGAAACATTCCACTAGTACAAGAATAACTTCAATTAAAAAAACCCTGTAGTATATAAAAATACAAAAGGAGACTCATTGTTTCGTGTTATCATACCTGTAAACAGGCTGTTGGAACAACCACATTTCAAACATGGTTCACGCTGGTACCTTCATTATTTCTTGACAATGAAAGATCACATCAGAAATCCTAATACCAAATGTGACACTGATGTTTTGAGCCACTAGTCTATGCTCCACGCATGGAAGAATCTATGCTAGGAAAAACAGACAGCACAAACAGGAAAAAACCCCACAACGCAACCAAACAAAAAAACTTTAACATACATCCCCACAACAAAATTTTAGTTCTATTTAGATGGAAAAGAAAGGATGATTCCACAACAGGGTAATGACCATCATGTGAATTTTTTCTTATGTGAGATTTTCCATTGCTTAATGGGATTATTTGTCTGAAGAAAAGTTCCAGGAACAGGTCTGGATTTTTTTGTCTTGCTTTTATTAAAAGGGCTTTTCCAGGAGACAAACATGATTTATAAATCTTCTGCAGGTTTAAAAACTGCTGTTCACAGACCAGAAGTGGACTTGTTTTTCAGGCAACAATTCTGTAGAAGTTTTTTTAGTTGCATAATATAAACTTATTGAGATAATTATGTTATATTTCTCAGATGTAGTAAAGACAGAGGATTTAGACATAAGTTCTGGTATTTCTTTAATATTTTCCAGAATGATTTCTTCTTTCTTGTAATGTAATCACTGCCCTCTCACTTTGGACATCCTTTGTCATAGAAGAGTTTGGTCCTTAAGGGATAATAGCTACACCATGAGCTGTTTAAGATGGGACCTGGACACGTGCTTACAATACTGCCAGGTCCATACAGAAATATTCACCACATCGATGGTCCTTTAGCCTGGGTCAAATTTCTGTTATATTTTTGATGAGACAGTTTCAGTGCAGTTAAAGGTGAATCAGTAGAGTGTGTCTGTACTGCACCTAACTACAGAAGACTCAAAGTCTGACAGTTTCTGCCTTCATGGAAGGATGGGAAAGAGGGCAGGATGTTGCTAAGGTGGTTTCTCCTTGACTTCATAGAATCATAGAATCATAGAATGGCATGGGTTGGAAGGGACCCCAAGGATCAAAGAGTTCCAAGCCCCCTGACACAGGCAGGGACACCAACCTCAGGCCTGGATCTACACAAGGTTGCCCAGGGCCCTATCCAGCCTGGCCTTGAACACCTCCAGGTATGGGTCATTCACCACCTCTCTGGGCAGCCTGTTCCAGCCCCTCACCACTCTCTCTGGAAAGAACTTCCCCCTAATATCTAATCTAAACCTTCCCTGCTTTAGCTTCAATCCATTCCCCTTGTCCTGCCATTATCTGCCCTTTTAAAAAGTTGATTCCCCTCCTGTTTCTCTGCTTCCTTCAGGGACTGGCAGGCTGCAATGAGGTCCCCCCGCAGCCTTCTCTTCTCTAGGCTGAACAAGCCCAGGTTCCCCAGCCACTCTTCTCAGGGGAGGTGGTCCAGCCCTCTAAGACTTCCCAAGTCTTATGTTGGATCTAGCTTTTAAACAGGTGGGTTCTTTTAGCAATGAGCACTGATTGGATGTTTCATTAGATGAATCTCAGTATGTGAGAAAACTTTCCTAATTGCTGAAATCATAGGAGCAGTGGTAGCAACTCAGGTAATGCTGCTGAGTGCAGACCCACACACTAAAACTAAATATAAAGGACACCTAAAACTGGTAAAAGTAGGAATAAGTGAAGAGGAAAGAACAAGGGTGAGAGTTCATAATACATGGACTAAAGCAAGAGACAGGAGCAGAAATTAAAGACCAGATATTAGGCCAGTATCTCACAGTTTTTCTAGTGTGCTTTCCACCTCCCCCTTGGCATGGTAACTCAGGTGTAATATTTCAACAATAAACCTAGATGATTGGCTTCATCAAAAGCAAGTCCCCATGCTATATCAGATATGGCTAAAAATCAGCATTCTAAAGTCTAGGTAAATATACTGAACTTAATAATGTCATAAGAATACAAAACCACACAAATAACATCAAAATTAAGTCTTGCACACAGAATGCGATAATAAATTTGAATTTTTGCAACTGACTTATTAGGCAGACTCCTTTTTTCCAAACAGACAAAAGGAAATATTTATCAGTTCAGCTTTACCAGTTAGGTGTAGGAATTACAATTTGTTTCCTTATGGAAATAATCCTTTTCTTTCAAAATAAACAAGTGTAAAGACTGGATTTAAAACTTTAATATTCGTGTGCATTTTGGAGACAAAATATTCAAAGTTCAAATAAATCTGGGGCATAATAAATTAATTTTCTTGACTGACTAGACATTCAGGCTGCTGAGGCTAGGGACAGTCATTCCTACTATTGCTGCAGCCATCTGTTTCCCTGTGTCTCAGAGCAAAAGTGATGCCTGATAAATGCACTCCATGCAAAAGCATAGACTGTACAAGAAGTGACCTGTAATTATTTGTGAATAATAGTCTAAAGAAGAAATTAGTCAGTCTATTAACGTGGAGAAACTATCACTAGCAACATTGGTCAGATCAAAAGTGAAAGCTAGGTGCACTTTTCCTAACCCTTGAGATTTAGGAGAGCATATAACTTCTGTGTCCGGTAGTCTTAACATTACTTTTGGACCACTGTCACTGATCTCAGAAACTATTTTAAAGGACCATAATTATAGGCAGTGTTACACAAATAGTGAACTTTCTCTTTTGTGGACAAAGGTGCTTTAAAACTTTTAAATTCCCAGTGCAAACCATTACATGGGCCCATGCACAGAGCCCAGTACAGATGCAGAGCAATGAAAAGCATTCTTTTTCTACCTGCAGCCATTGCCCATATTGTCCTGCAGGAAGCACAGCCTTGGAATCACTTCCTTTTTATTTTTCCAGTGAAATAGTGTATCAACAGGCTCATGGAGAAGTAAGGAAAGTGAACAGTATATATCTGCATTTATCCAAGGCTTCATCTTTTGAGTTGTAGAGCATTGTCTCAGCAGCAAGGATATTCAAAATGGACAGCAAATGCAGGGTCATCAAAAGAGGTGGTAGATGGAAAGAGGATAAAAGAAAAGGAAAGGAAATGTGATGTAGTGTTCATACAGCAAATTCAAAGGCTGCTAAAAGCTCTGTCAATCAAACCAATATCTGTAGTTATTGTGATAGACTATCACAGTATTTGTGGTGTTGCCCATGAGTCATTCATGTAGCTGATCAATAGTGGTACATTTTCCTGTTCCTGAAACTGTTTATGTGTCAGGGTGGCTTACATCAATTTTGTTGCACTATATCCAGGCCTGCCCAGCTGTGGTAATTAAGATATGTCCAACAAGGATTGCCAAAGTGCATCAGCAAGAGTTATATCTGCACTGATGTTCACAGACCAACCTGAATATCATGCAACTGTCTTTTTAAGTCAAAAGAGACTTTCTTCCTTGCCATTACCCATTCAGAGACTCCT
The DNA here is from genome assembly GCA_013400835.1 of Zapornia atra. Taxonomy (NCBI): domain Eukaryota; kingdom Metazoa; phylum Chordata; class Aves; order Gruiformes; family Rallidae; genus Zapornia; species Zapornia atra. The sequence goes on from VZTU01013814.1 coordinate 37,047, forward strand.
TAGAGATTCTATTTGAAGGCAAAAGTCAAGGTTTCCCTCCAGGAGATGTTACTCTGACCAGTAGGTACAATTGGAGCTAGAAGAGCTTCAGCTCAGCACAGACAGTCAGAGCTAATGGCATTTGGAGACAGAAGATAAACTGGATTCCAACTTGAAGCATGGTAACATGAGGACAAAAACTAATAAATTTTTTACCATAATACAAATATAGGCAAGGTAATAAAATAATAATCTTATTCCTTTTTTTTCCTTCTTCCCCTGCCAGCAATCTGCCATTAGGTAACAACTGGGTTTTTGCTATATATATATCTAGGTTTAAGCAATAGCTAATTTTCTTTACAACTTTGACCAGCCTGCCAAAACTTCCAGTTAATTCCAAATATAGCATTTTTGTCTGTAGCATGACAACTCCTTATAGGGGCTCGAGTATATGAAGTTGCTGTACACAAGTCAAAGAGTCCACAGCCAGCCATATCTTTCAAATGCACTCAAGCTGGGTGAGAATTGAATCGGCAAACTAGAATCCAGGTGGTCTATATCCTCCCATCTCTGACCCACTGAGTTTTCATTTTCTCTAGCTGTTCCTTGAAATCAGAAGCTTTGCAGTTGCTGATTAAGAATGCTACAAAGCATTAGTAATGAAGTTGAACCCAGCACAGTAAGAGTTAAGTAGGACTCTATAAAAATAATATAAGCATGCACAATTGAACAGATGACATTTGCCTACCTGTTTTCAAAGGATACTCTAGAGTGTAAGTCTCTGTTGCATCCATCTGAACACTGGCATAAGATTTTTCAGGCTAAAAATACTCATGAATTATTGGTTAGGATGAAAAATGGATTCCCCGAATACCACAAACTCTGTATATAGTCCAACCAGGGAATTTTGATTGGGATAACAAGCAATATGCTATCATCTAGACATTCCAAGGCATGTATTCCTTTACAGCATTTAACACAACTTTCAGCATTTGTTGTAATTTTTTTTTTGCAACTATGGGTTTTTTTTGCTCCTTCTCCTACAATTCAAATCAGTAAATCATTGTTTTATCAAGCAGACTATAAAAGTGACAATTTTTTCTTTTACTGTCAGATACAGAAATAATTATATCCAAAATAATGCCTTTTCCGATCCACTCATATTTTTTCCACTGTATTATCTCAAATTCTTCTGCTTTTATGCTTTATGAAAATTGCAGAAAGAAATAAAAATACACTGCAAGCTTTGCAGTGCTACCCTTCTATTATGCCGTGCTGCTCTACTGAATTTCAGCTAGGAAACAATAAAGTATTTCTGTCAAGCAATTGTCCTTGTGTTTAGTTTCATGTTGGTTACAAGGCAAGTAGAGGTGTTTTAAAACTTTGCCTGTAAAAATTAGAGAAGACTAGTTCTTCCATGACTAATGGCCCAGCTAAAATATTATCTAACAATCATATAAAACTCAGAGGATTAATTCACTTTTGGATGTCATGGGCCCTGGAGGACTCATTTGCTAACTAGCTCATGGAAATAATTAATGCTAGAGGTCATGTGATCTTTACATTAAAATGTCAGGAAAATAATTTCCTGAGAATCTCATTAGCACAAAACAAAATAGTACACAATATAACCATCCCCCATTTTCTAGCCCAGGCTTTCATTAATTTATTTCAAAATTTATTTATTTAAATTGGATAGTTTGTGTAGATATAAAGATGTGAATTAATATTTAATTTTCCAACATTTTTATTACCATACTTGCAGATTGTTTAATAGAAAAGTAAGTAGATAATTCAAATGGTTGCTCATCAGCTAAATCTTGCTGATCCACTCAAAAGACAGCAAAAATAATACCATGAGATGTTCCCTATTACATATAGAATTAATATGACAAATTATTTCAGTCTCACAAGACTTTTGAAACTAATTCAATAGCTCATCCACTCCATCATTAAGGAGAAGATGTAGGAAGGTGCAACTGTTCCAGGTATTCAGGCACTTTACACTGTCCACTATGCACTGTTATAAATGGCCAACTGTAACTCCAAAGTTATGAAATAGCAAAGTCTATAGTGCCAGTTTTATCTGAACCCACTCTTTGGGTGTATTATGCTATACTCTTTAATTACATGAGCACATACTGTTTTTTCAACAGAATGCCTGCCTCAGGGCACAATATGGATGGGGCTCACTTACTGAGCAGCAAGTCAATATTTCGTGTTATCCTTGTTGTTTGAAGTGTTTTCATTACTGCACAGTACTCAAATCCAGCATTGAAATCTGACAGTACTTTTCCAGTGGATTTTTCTATGATGATTTACAGTATAGCATCTGATTACTTAATAAATATTCATTATATTACATTCACAATGTATCTGAGAAATGAGAGAATAATATTTACAGATCACACACTTGAACTCACAAGGAGCCATCTAATTTCTAAGTCCTGTGGTTACAAATCTGATGATTTAGTGGAGGCAAGATTTGGAAGAAGAGATTTGCAGGTCCTACCCCAGGACCAGAGGCTATTTACCAAACCCACATGTTCATCTCGCTGTAGCCTCAGTTGTCATCTGAGAAAAGAACAGTTTCTTCCGTCCTTGGCCTGGCTATGTTACTAGTGATATAAAAGGCTGTAGTTGCTGTCCTTTGATCTTGGAGTATAAAAACCACAAGCCTGCATTTTGTTGGTTCTTGTTCTGAAGCAGATGCAAGCTTCACTGCCAGCATCTTCAAAGCTGTGTCCAGCTTTGAAGGCCTCAACACAAGAAGGATGTGGACCTACCTGTTGGAGAGGAGGACCACAAAAATGATCAAAGGGCTGGAGCCCCTCTCCTGTGAAGACAGGCTTGTGCTTGTTGTGCTTGTTCAGCTTGGAGAAGAGAAGGCTCCAGGGGGGAACCTTATAGAGGCCTTCCAATACCTGAAAGGTACCTGTAAGCAAGGTTGGGAAGAACTGTTCATGAGGGCATGTAGCAATAGGACAAGGGGTTTTAAACTAGAAAAGGAGAGATTTAGGCTGGATATTATGAAAGAATTTTTCAATATGGGTGTGGAAGATCACTGGCACAAGTTCCCCAGAGAGGTAGTAGAGGCCCCACCCCTGGAGATATTCAAGGTCAGGCTTGATGGGTCTCTGAGCAACCTGATCTAGTGATGGTGTCCCTGGTAGATGACCTGTAAAGGTCCCTACTAACCTTACACATTCTATGATTCTATGATTAACATCCAGCCTTCTTTATCATCAGTGGGTTCACAGATTCTCTCCCCCACTCCCCACCTTAGAATGATACCTTTATAAAATAAAAAAAAAACAAACAAAAATCTTTGAAGGACTGTATATAGATTAAATTTATAGGAGTAGAGAGTACCTAGTGGTACCTGACATTCCCATAGAAGAAAGGCTCATTCTTCACTTGAGCTCTCTACAGCAAATAAAACTGCATATAGTCAGAGGAAGTTGAAGAAGGAATGTCAGCATTTTATGCTCTTTTTCACAAGTGTAAATAGCAATGTATATCACGCACTGCAGGCCTGCTAGTGTTAAACTTCCAGACAGTTAATCAGAAAAGATCCATGTTGTGATAATGCATTCATTCATAAGGTAAGAACAACCCGTAAAGGAGAGACAGGTTCACTCTGACTTCATGCTTGCAGTGCCTATCCTAGTACGACACTCCTTAATCCCAGATGGCTTCCATGCAAAATTCCAGGGCAGCATTAGCTGGGGTCTGCAGGAGCATAGGTGTTTGTGTCAGCTCACTAAGGGAAGCACCCTCTCTGCTCCTCCAGAAAGAGTGATCATTTCATCAGGCACATTGACGCTTAGAAATTCAAAGTTGCAATATAAACAATGGTTATGATTCCCAACCCAGCTGGTGCTGTCAGGCAAAAAAACCCTGCAGTCATTTGAATGCAGCAGGATAAACACACTAGAACGCTAATTTGTTCAGCTACCGTTCCAGCTTGTTACCCATCTTTGGCAGATATAAGTGCTTAATTACAGTAGTGATGTCCACAAGTATCACAAAAGATGGTTTATCAGGTGTTTATAATACCAACAAACATTATCAGACTGAAGTATAATAAGCAACATCTCAGCCCTCAAAAATTATGTACATAATATTGTAAAACATAGTGAGAAGAATGTTTGCTGTACAATTTGCCATTTAGAGAAGTGGCACATTTTGTTCTGGTGCTTGGATTATTGAAAATTTATGGTGGGACCCATGCACAACTCTGGTGTGACCTGTGTGGTTTCTGCTCTGCTCTCCTGGCAATTTCTTCAAAGGACAGAAGCCAAGAGTTTGTAAGCCCATAATTTTTTTTTCAGAGAACTTGGGAAAAAAATCAAATTGTAACTAAACCAGGTCCAGAAATTTCTAGATGCTCCATTAAATGGAATCTCCTGCTCAGCTCAATTTATTATGACATTTAATTATATGCTGTTGATTATTACATTATTATATAAAGGTAAGCAACAGGGCTATTTGAGCAGTGGTCTATAAAGATTCCAGAGCACTGCTAAGCAGCATGCTTAAGGACATTGTTATGGAGATATGATGTGGTAGAAGCCTCCCTTCCATTTCTGCACTGAGTTACCCATTGTCAACAATTTTTCTGTCCACATCCTCCAGAAAGCTGCTGAAGGGCTTTCACAAAGAAAATAGACATGTTCTTTATAAAGCCAGTTCTCTGGTCTCTCCTCTTCTAATATTTGAACATACTTGTGGTTTGTTACCAAGTTAGAAGGAGGTAATTTTTAAGTATTGACTTTGTCTGTCCAGGAACAGTGCCCCTTCTGTCTTATTTTTATCCTTCCCTCCCCAGTTTCTCATGACAGATTTTTGGTTGCAAGTCTTTCTGGCAGGGATTGCAATCTCCGTCCTGCTACCGCCTAGCAGGAAGGGGCCTTGCAGTGACATCCAAGTGCTACAGCATTAATACTTAGATTACAAAATAGTTTTGTACTCCTTTCAGATGCTGCCTTCTGTGAAACATGGGTTACACAATGCAGCAGCTGAACATTGCTTGAGACAGTCCCTTTGAAAGCAAGATTATTGAGTATAACGTTTTCACTAGAAGCACTTGTGAATAATGCGCATTAATGAGGAGTTGTAGTACCTGTGTTTATGTGCTCTTTATTCAACTAATTCATGTTATCTCACCGTGAACACAATAAGCCATGGCACAGGTCGTGCACTCTGAATTATCCATGGTTAACAAGTAAATAAAAGACAATGAGCAATATTGCACTTAACACACATCACTATATAAGTGTAACTCTTTTGACATTAACTGTAAAGATAATAGTGGGCATTAATTGATAGCCAGCAACTTAATAGTTGCTTTCAACTACTTAAATGTGCTTTGTCAAAGCCAGAGAATTTTGCTATGTGTCTGAAAAGAATATTGTCAGTGCAAGTGCATGTTTTGTTTATCTCTGGGCAGGCAGTCCTAAATCAGTGCAGTATTTAATTTTCACTTATATGCTGTTTTCAGAATATAGGCAGTGCTCCACAGGCTTTGTGGGGAATCCTCCAAATAAGGGTGAACTCATAGATACTGGGTATGCCTTATTAATTATGAAATCAGAGTTAAGTAAAATTCTCCTATCCTGTAAGTGGCACTATATACTGAAGTAATGTTTGCTTTGAAAATGTATCTTAAAGTAGGGCACCGTTTATCTCACCTAAAAGAGGCAGGTCATTTTAAGCATTACTGCTAATAATTGCATGGTTTAGACCTTAAGATCAGGCATGAATACAAGTTAAATGGTATGACTTAGGAACAAAGAAAGGCCCTTTTCACTCCATTAGGATGAAAATGGGCCTTGTTGCTGGGAAAAAATCCAGTCATATGGCAGAGTTTATAGTGCTATATTACTCCTATTTCCAGAATAATATTCTCTTGAAAAATGGTTCTTTACCAGGACTATAGATACACTGCAAATGATGGTTCCCTTATTGTTGACAAAGATTTCCTTTCAATGGACTTAGTCAATTGAAGAGCAGAGGAGCACTCCAGGTAGAGAGCCCACGTGTTATTTAAATACAAGGAGATGGAGTTTTGGCTTAACTTCTGATGGTTTCTCTGTGATCAAGATAGTTCTTTGTTGTTTGAACTATTATTTTCTTTTTTGGAAACAGACATTTGCATGAAATAATCCAAAGTAGAACAAAACTATTATGAGGCAATGTTAATCTCATCTAATATTCATATTAATGACCTATTTTTAGACAAAACACTTATTACTATTGTACCTCTGCAAAAAATTCTTCTTTTATGATTAAGTGAATGGATCTTTCAAAACAAGCTGAAACTGCCTGCATTTGGCACAATACAGTAATTTTGATTGCCTTTCTTTTGTTCCCCCTAAGAGCTATTTTTCATTTCTGCTTGGGACTAAGAAACTCTTTTTATTTTAATCTGATTTTTTTTTTTCTGGCATAGAAACAATCAATAAGAAACCTGCCTCAATAACAGAAGAGAATGACCTTTGCATTCTCAGCTGATGATACTGAAGAAAGATTTGACTCTGGTGTCAGGCTATTATTTCTCTGTACTTTCCAGCTACGTAGAATTTTCCTAATAAATCGATACATAAAATTAAATCAGGTCATTTATAGCAAATGAACACAGATGTCAATAGTTCTGCTTGAATCACAACATTTTTCTTCAAACAAACATTATTTAGAGAGTCATTAGAGTTTTTACCAGGAACAATTTTGAATGTAAAACATAACTTGACAACGTGTGAGTACAGGTGTGCAACAGTATTCATTCCGTGTTTTGGTGAGATGGTTGAAATAACTGCACTCTGATCTTTCTGAACCAAATAGGTCTACATAAACATTTCCTATCCTCCTTTCACCTTTAATGCTAAATGTTTCTGAGTTTTAATCTTTGCTTCATTCATTCCTGCCATCTATGTTCATATATACAGACAAGAAATAAGACAGAACAGTTTAGATCTCATACTGCATTCTTCTCCTATTCACAATGCAGGTAATTTGGGATAAGCTAGGAATACTTCATGAAGCATTAATTCCCATACTGGTCTGCTTTTAAAATTCTCCTCTTGCATTTTGCAGTTGCCAAACATTAATGGCCATTTTTCTGTCTGTATTCGCATTTTATGGACCTTCGCATATTTACAAAAGTGACTATTTACTGCAGCTGTTATTTATATGCTGCCTGTACAGCTCCTGCACTGCTTATCAGCACAGCTTTCATAAAAAACAAGAAAGGGAGAGCAAGTCCTCAGCTTGAATAGAGTAGATGATGGTTTGATAAATCAGGACCTAACAAATCAATGTATTAAGAAATAATACTGAGAGGGGAGACACTAGCTGTAACAATGAGCTGCTTAGATCACATAAATATAGATTTATGTTGTTAACTCTAGTAAGAATGTTGATGAAACCCAGGTACACTAATTTTCTTTAGGAAGTGTTTGCCCCATGGTAGACAACATTACAACAATGTAAGAGGTGCCCTTACAGCTCATCACCCAGACTTCTGCTGGGCAACAGATGAAAAATTGGTACTGTTTAGCAGAATATCAGTCACTATTCCCCAGCTTTAAGGGAGCTCTACAAATTGCTGGAATAACATGATAGCTGAGACCTTCTGCAGGCTTCCTGTGGCACTGCTGGATTTCACACATAGGCCATTTAACTGTTTTCTTTCAAATTATTTCTTAATCATTTTAATTATGCTTCATTACATCCCCAAAATTGCCAAATGCTAATGCTTTTTCATGGGGTCATTCATTTTAATAATCTCAGTATTGCACATACTGCAGCAAAAGCTGAACACTAGGCTATTTTACATTAATCATAAGTTTTAAGTTAAAAATTGCAAAGAAAATTTACATTCTTGTAAGTAATGGCAAGTGCTTCCAAGTAATTTAGGAACTATCTTTTCAGATCAATTATGCTTCTTTCTAGCTGTGCTAACAAACCCACAGCACTACGAACCTGAGAAAGCTCAGTTTCCTGAGCAAATGACCTCGATCCTTATTGCAGGTGCACCTCTGTGGCACTGCAGAAGCATCGTTATCCATACAGGAACTACAGGGGTTCAGGAAATTTTAAGGACAGTCAGTGGGAAAACTGTGATGTTGACTTGAACTCATTATTTTGTGGGAAACCACAAGCTCATCCTGAGTATGTGAGACAATTTTTAAGTCCTAAATGTTATGGAGACCAACTGTGAGTTCTCTTGCTGACAAGATAAATTGGGCTCTTGTTTATAAATTCAAGTTCAAATATCAGAGAAGATACTCATCCAACTAAAGGTTGGAGAAAGCTTTTCTTAGAGAAAAGTCTTGTCTTTCTAGAGAAGTCATTGTTGTCAAAGCAGAGGGTAGCTGGCTGTAAATGTTTTTTAATATTATTGTCTAATACAACAGCAAAGTGTGAGTAGATCTAGACATCATAGTTATCTTTAATGGAGTTATCGATGTGTCTAGATGTAGAATTTGCATGCAGTCAGTGGAAGACATGATGCATGGAAAGTTTTGTGATGGAGGTTGGATTTCCCATTACTACACTTTGGAATTATTGCTCTTAAATGACTGAAAGATTGGTCAGTCTAGAATGACAAAACTTTATTATTTTCCATTTGTTCAAATTAAATATGGAGGTTAATCAAAGTATATAATTAGACTACTGTGTCAAGCCACCTCTTGTGTCAATTTGCTGAAAATACCACTTATGCATTAAACGAGCATATTTCTCTTCACAGAAATAAAGTAATCTGATGCGGNAGTCAGTCAGCTGACTTAAGGTACTTGTTTTGGGTTTCACTGTGGTTTATGGAGATAAACGCCTCTGGAGTGCAGTTCACACCATCCCACGGACAAATTTCCAAGGCTTGTGTGATCAAACAGTCATTCAGCAGGTGTCTGTCTGTCTATCTGTCTTGGTAAGGGAAAGGAGACAGGATGAGCAGCTTGAACTAGACATGTGGATTTTACATAAATAAACTCACTCCTACAATAAGAGTTAGCAGCATTTTGAGAATGTAATGTATTTTGTCCCTTTATTCTTAAATACTATGTTAGGTAAATTTTTGTGTTTGCATTATAAATTCTATAATAAAAAGAACACTTAATCCTATAGTAAAAAGTCCTCATTAATATTAAAAATTCCTGGCTTTTGTACTCTTGAGAGTCTCTTTATGTGTTTGTATATGGACCACAAATCTGTATCCACATACACTGTCAAGGTTGAAATCTGCGTGTCTGACAGCCTTTCTTAGGTTTTACTAATGCTTGTGGCTTTCAGGATCACTACAGTTTGCTGAATACATAAAGAAAAATTTATGAGATATAGTTTTGCTCCAAAACAACTTCTTAATTTATTGACAAATTTTGCCAATTTTATCTATTTGTTTATGATTTGCTTTCCAGTTACATTTTCAAATTGAAGTGTGTACAAAACATAAAGCACACCGTAGAAGAAGCAGCTGTAAAAGCTTCAGAGCTGTGTTGGAAAAAAAATAGGCTCTTGACAGTGCCTCCAGAATCTGAGAGCCAAATGTATGAAGTACCAATAAAATCCCAGTATTAGGCTGAATGCTGAAACATTTTATAGATTTTAAAATAACAATTAAAACAAAAACCTCTCAGCTTGAATCATTGGAGAGAGGCACAAAACAAACTACTTTTTCATTCTGTAGATGTGCCCAAACTTCTGCTTGCAAATCCTTCTCTAGCATTTACTGCTGAATATTGTTTACCAGAAAGAGGACCACTTGTGACAGCAATGCTCTAGGAATTGTCATACTGAAATGGCTGTTTCCCGCAGAATGACTTTCTGTCGAGGCTATGCTTGGTTAATGCAAAGAGTGGCAGCCCTTGGTTCATGTTCTATCATTCACCCTTCCTCTAAGTGGGCCGTAGTCTAGGAATCCTTCCAACTTTGAGGATGATCCTGATGGATGAGCTTGAGCAGTTGTTGCAATTTTGCCTGCATCATCCCTGCCGTGTAGCGTGTAGCATTAGATCTTCTTTCTTTGGAAGGTGCCACTTTACTTGACTGTTAGTGGGTCTGTAGCACACATGCAGTACAGCATCTTGTAAGCCCAAACAACTTCACTTGAGATGTTGTTGCACACTTTGTAATTTAGCCTCGAAAAAAAAAAAGGAAATATTTTCAGCTTGGCTGGAAAACCTGTTCAGGAACACAGCAATGATCTCTTTTTCTAGTTTCAACCTGGTGCTACATTCACACTGGTCCATATTAAACTACTTCTTATGTTTTGGGTATGTTAGATGATTTTACAGTGACTAACATTATTGGCTTTAATTCTAAGTGATACTTTATATGCAATTGCAGTGTATGACTAATATTCTTCCTCTGTAAAATCATAGAATTGTAGAATTAACTTGGTTGGAAGGGACCTTGTAGATTATAACGTCCAACCATCACACTGACATGCCAACCACTACTAAATCACGTGCCTAAGTACCACATCTAACCATCTTTTAAATATCTCCAAGGATGGAGATTTAACCACTTCCCTGGGCAGTCCATTATGCCTACGAATGTCTATGAATTTTTCCTAAAAACACATGCTACAAACACATCTATCATGGTCAAGTAAAATAACATTAATTTACAATGTGTGCATATTGAAAATTGTGTTATGAAAATTATGGAATGAGGTGAAAATGATGTCACAAGATCTACCAGTCACCTCAGATTATCATCATGTTTTGTCACTATTGATAAAGGCCTCACCTGAAAAAGGGAAATGGAATCTTGGAATTAAGAGGGTGTTATAACCCAATGGACAAGATCAAGGATTTGGACTGAGAAATGCAGCATACTGCTCCCAGCTGTGCTCTGTAATCACTGCATCCCCAGTGCTGAGGATTTGGGGGGAATTTAGGAGACCCAGGGGCTTTATTCAGGCCATTTGCTCAGGGATCGTTTTCACTGTGAACAAATGTCAAACTGAGTTGTGTTTATGAATTGTTCATTTCTGATTTCATTCATTCAGTATAATGACATTTGGAAGTCAGGTCTTGCTGATGTTCAACTTCTATTTTTCAGCATACATCTTAAGTAAAGTGTACAAAGCCAGCCTTGTGCTGGACTGAGCTGCTTATTTAAGAAATTTCGTCTCTGTATATCATACTGCCAGGTCTGCTCCTGAAGGAGATTCTGGAACATCTTTATCTGGGAAATTAAGGAATAAATGGCAGACAATTATCAAATAGTGACTTGTGAGTAAAAACAACGTATTTCTGAAAAGGAACAACCCCATCGGGCTGAAATTTGTGAAACAGCCAAAATTTAAAAATCTTTATTGAAAAACTGGACTTTTCCAAAATTTTTACAGCTAATTTAGGAATAAAACTCTACACACTAGTTTTGAAACTACTCTTTGAGGCCTATTTGTACATATTAAATTTCTTCTGCATATTCATGTGGACTCTTCATTTGCATGTAATAGTGAACTAATAAAAATAATATACTCACAATAATAAAGCATGAGGTTACTGTGTTCATTTTCAGAGTACATATATCTCATGGCTTATTTTGGATGCTTTTCATTGGTCTTTATATGACATTCAAAGAAATACCATAATTGTTGCTTTTAACTTGGTAAGGTTGCAGAAAATAGTTTCAGTGTCAGGTTTCTAGTAAAGCTATGTTTCTAATAACATGAATGAATTAATTGAAATATTAAGTTGCTGACACATTTCATATTTCAAATATTTTACAAATCAGGCTTATTAACATACTGATTAATAAAAGCCATACTTACAGATTATTTAGAAATCAGTTTAAACCTTTTCATTAACTTTCCATGAGATGTAGAACATTGGTTATAATGTTGAGATACTGCAAATTTTCTTTATGTTATCATTTGGTATTTTACTTTAGAGATGATTATATACGTTTCAGTAGGATCCTTTATATAGTTTCTAGGATCTTTATTTTATCGTTATATAGTACCTGAATTGTACTCAGATTACTACCCTATTTAAGTAAAAAATATACAAATAGTCGCACATATGGAAATATAATGCCATATAAAGGAAATTGGTTACATATGCCATCATTTCATTCTAGTAACTACATATTTGTGCTGGCATACTCCTTCCACACAAAAGATGTCTCCTAAAGTTTTGTTCTGTCTCCTGCCAGCAAAGCCTAGACATCCCTACTTTAGATGATATGCCAGAGCTCAGGTGAAGACCACTGGATATTTCTCATTGATTTCTGCTAATTTTATGTCTCTTTCAGTGTGTTTTATTTTTAAACAGCTGGTAATCAGACAGATAGCTCCATCTGGTCATTTATAGTATGTGTGTAACCGTAATACAGGAAATCATGACAATGATCTTCAGAATGTCAACTGCTGCAATGTTGTCTTTTTTTTATTTTGTGAGAAAGTTAAAAGAATCCCCAAGTCCTTTTAGGTCAGCCAAAATATTTTTTTGTTACGATAGTCCTGCTGATTTCAATGGGAAGCTTGGTTGCAGATTGTTGGCAAAATCTGATGCTTAATAAAATTAAACGTCAAAGACTAATTAGGCTCAATTGCAAATACTTTCATGGTTGATCATCACCAGTTTAGGCGTGTCTGCCTGACAAACATTTCCAGAGTGACTACATTTGCACATTTGACAGAAGCAAAAATGCAGTTTTGTCCACATAAAAAGACAGAAGTTCTCTTGATTACTTGGGAAACAGAGTTCCATGTTGCTTATCCCCGCCACATTAACTAAAACGTTTCTAAATATTATGGCTAAAATAAAGATGAGAATGTCAAATATTAAAAACTACTCAAGCATAATAGCTGTTTGTTACAATATAGCTTTTGGTATTCTAATTTCTGATTCAAAAAGCTCAATTTTATTAGCTAGCATCTGATTATAGACACGTTAAAAGCACTTGCTGAACTCACTGCATCCTTCAGGTTTTAACACATCCTTACTGAAGTAAAAAGAAAATATTGCTTGAATAAATACCTGGGCTGAAAGCAAAGAAAGAGAAATACAGAGAGCAGCCTCTTGGACAGCCTCAGTACAGCATTCTGCCTGACCAAGCATACCACGGTGAGAAAACACCACACTTGTTCCATATTGATGTACAGACATTCACCTGTATCCGTCCAGTTTACTATCCACGTGTTCATCTGTTGTAGTTTTGTGTGGCTGGGTTCTGGTGGAGCATGGGGTGCTGCAGGGGTGGCTTCTGCAAGAAGCAGCTAGAAGCTCTCTGCAGGCCCAAGAGAGTCAACACCAGCTGGCTCAAGGCCAGAGTCATTGTTGACTAAGGCAGAGCCCATGAGTGATGGTCACAGCACCTCTGGGAATCACATTTAGGAAAAAAAAAACCCCACAAGCAGCTGCTTTTTGCCACCAGAGAAGGGAGTGAGAAGATGTAAGAAACTGTGCAGGCACCACGGCCAGTGAACAAGGGGGAGGAGGGGGAGGTGCTTCAGGCACAGAAGAGAAAGATTCCCCTGCAGCCCGTGGAGAAAACCATGGTGAAGCAGGCTGTCCCCTTGAAGCCCATGGATGATGATGGTAGCAGAGATCCCATCTACAGCCTGTGGAGGACCCCATGCCAGAGTGGGTAGAGACACCTGAAGGACACTGTGACCCCATGGGAAGCCCCCATTGGAGCAAGCTCCTGGCAGCGAAACCTGCAGTCCGTGGAGAGACCGACCCATGCCGGAGCAGGTTTGCTAGTGGGACTTGTGACTCTGGGGGACCAGTCTGGAACAGTCTGGGCCTGAAGGTCAGCACCGCATAGAAGGTAGCTGTGCTGAGGCAATTCATAGGAGCTGACACCCCTATAGAAAGGGCTCAAGGAAAAGTTCATTGAGCACTGTCTCCCGTGGGTGGGACCCCACGCTGGAGCAGGGGAAGAACAGAGATAAATCATTACTAAAGTTAACTCTGCTAAGAAGGGAGGGGTGGGGGGAGGTGTTTTAAGACCTGGTTGTACTTCTCATTATCCAACTCTGGTGTCACTGGGTGTGCAGTGCAGTGTAATAAATTAGAGAGTTTTTCCCTTTATTCTGTGTTGAGTTCTATTCTGTTGCCCATGATGCTAATTGCAGAATGATCTCTCCCTGTCCTTATCTGGACTCCTGAGCCTCTCAATATATATTTTCTCCCCTGTCCAGCTGAAAAGGGGAGTGATAGAGTGACTTTGGTGGGCACCTGGCCTCCAGCCAGGGTCAAACCATCATATCATCTCAAAATTACAATTGTCACCTCCTTGAGTGTGGACAGATACTGTACTGTGAAAAGCAAACACTAAACCAGGCGTAAGCCTGACAGAAACCAGGGGCATTGCATTGGCAGAGTACCTTTCTTCCCCTAAGACTAATGCTGTTGGTCCTGATGTGAAACATTTGGGTGATTTTTGGCTATTTTTTGACCCTAAGTGTGCTTCACTGAGTGAAGCAGAGCAAGGCTGGGTGAAGCGTAGGACCTGTCTGAAACTATGAGCTTATGAGCTTATGAGCTGCTGCCCCAATGGATGCTGCAAAGCCCTGGCAAGGCAGCAGCTCTCACTATTGATTAATTTTTGGGCACTGAGGAAGATGCTTCCTTGTGCTATGGCTAATTACTGATAAGCAGCTGATAAATGTTTATTTGTATTCATGCAAATTAGAAAAAGTGGAGTACCACCGTGGAGGGCATCTAGAATGGAGTATTTTTACTTTAAGAAAAGAAAAAATTAAAAAAGGAATAACTTACTATGCAGAGGAAAAACGGAGCTGTATAGAAATACCAAATCAGCACTTTAACTAAGCATGTGGCTGCTGAATGCATTTGCTCCTTGGTAATTCCTTTGACCTGTTAGCTTTTCCCATCGCAACCTATTGGGAACAGCGGAGTGAAACCTTTTGCACAGGTGGCCTTTTTGAAATACGCTGAAGGCCGCATCTCATCTGCAATAAAATTGAGACTGGGGTGCATTTTTAAATGTATTTAGACTTGGTTAGATTGAGAGCCCTAAAGTTAAAGTATGCTATTTATCCTCAGAGCAGGTAAAGTAGGGGCTGCATTTATGTCTTTTCTGTAGAATTTAGTTCAGCAGCAGTAGAGCAGGTTTTGTTAAATAGCTAATAAATACTTTTTGAAGGCCACTTTTGGGGGCTTAGTGTAAAACACAGTGTTTTAGAAGGCTATAGCTAAGGAAGAAAGGTAAATAAAATTCCACGCTGAAATTCTACAAAGTGAAATCCTTTGGGTAGTGTCATATGCTTACTCATGGATTTAAAAAAAAAAGAGACAAATTCCTACATACTTGCAGACTCCTTTGACAAAAGATAGAAGGACCGCAGCTGCTTGTCTAAACAACTTTCAATGAGCCTTGCGGACAAAATCCTTAACTTCAGATCTTAAACCATTTTTTTCCATTATGCCATCCGAGTATGAATTTTCTTCACCTGAATTGCCTCAGTTTATATCTTCTTATGAGCTAGCTGGTGGCTGAAGGCCTGATCATAAATACCAGCTAGGATCTTACTCTATCCAGCAGAGGGCACCGATATGCACGTACAGCATTAAATGTATATTCAAGGGGGTTTTGACAAGTGCTTCTTCATAAATATTAATTAGAAGTCTAATTGTGTTACTACTGTTAATAAAAGAAAGCATGTTTTTTATTATAAAAGTTATTCTAGGCTTTTCTGTCAATCACATTATTACTTTCTTACTAGCTAATGATTTAAGTGAATATATGGAAAAAAAATAATTATATTAGTCCAGTGGTGTTATCTTGTCTCTTTTGCCACCTAAAAATGCATACACTGTTTTTTCAACACAGTTTTGAAGGAGAATTATTTAGGCATAATAACTTTAAGCAAATAGAGAGTTTTGCTAAAATCAATACTAAACTATTGATTATGGCAAGAGATATCCTGTATGTTGTTTCCAGATAAATATATACAATGCTAATGGGAACTCTCTGCAGTTCCCATATGGTGGAAAACCACGGCAGGGAAGTTAAAATAACAAACGGCTGATTTTATTATTAACAGCTGAGTATACAATTTACCAGGGATAAAATGGAATTAAACATGACCTCACACCTAGTTGAAAAGATAACATAAACATGCAACATAATTTCGCTGTTTCTATTCTGTGTGTTTTAGGACTTGCTGGAACAAGCATAGCAGGTAGGCTTTCCTTCTAGAAGGTTGGGAGTAACTGCCCTTTAGTAACTTCTCTGCTTTGAGGAGTAGAATGCAGTCCCTGAGGTTACTAATGAACAACAGGTATGCAAACTCACATGTAGAGAAATTGGAACACAAGTTTCATTAATCAATTAATTAACTCATTTTCAAAGAGAAAGAAAATCCCTAGCGTTATGAATAGAAATAAAGATAGAATCAAGACTGTAACTCAGTAATAAAAGGCTGCAAATCACTGGACTCTGTTTGTTTTCATCAAAGTCAATGGCATCACGCAATGAAGGTAGGAGTGGGCTGTAAGAAAGTATGAATTTTCTCTGCTGAGGCTGAATTGAAGTTAGCTCAATCAGTATTTGAATGAATGGGGAATTACAGTTTTCACAGGCACTTCATGTTCGCTGATCATTAAATATCCTCACAAGGAATTACATGGGCAGAATATGGCAAGAGCTCTAATGATCAGTGTTTTCTCTCATTGCTATTAATGTCATTACCTGTCTGCTAAACAACTGTTCCTAAAAGCTGTGTTAGCTATTATAGCAAATGGTCTCGAGCAACTGCAGAATGGCTGGCTAGGCTAATAGATATTTAGTTCTGCTGCTCTCTGCAATTCCAGAAACACGGTATAGCGCACAGCTGTTCTCAGAAGTGCAGCATCCTTTCCACCTGGTCTGCCTTGCTTTTGTTGCCTTTCATATTTTCTTCATATTTTAAAGTGAAACGTTGTCCACGGAAACCTGAATCATTCTAGCCTGACTTAGCTAAGCTGCTAAAAATCTTCATGGGAACTCATTACATTCTCTGCTCTTTATTAATGTACTTTAAGGCAATTGTCTTGAGAACTGACTTGATATGCATCAAGTCTCTGTATGCAGAGAAAGCTTTTGACACAGTGGCTTGGAAATCATTTGTTGCTCTAGGAAGGTTCATGTTGTCATTTCTGTTCTATGTTCTTTGCTGGGAGAACAATGACTGGCTTGTATTTATCCAAACCTGAGTAATAATTTTAAGGTTTTAAGGTCACTGTTCTGGGTTATAGGTAATTTGAGATTATGTACAGTTTTGTTTTATTATATAAGAAAAATTTATACTAAGTTTGCTTCAAAAGAGGAGTTATCCAGAGCTTTTGGCCTTAGGAATATTTGGAAAAGATGCTCATCTTTTTAACTGAAAGCTATGTCGCTCTTTTTCCTGATAGCAGAAACCATTAGAAAAAGGAGAGCTAGAGAGTCTTAATAATGAAACTGCCTGTTATTTATACTTTCTGTACATAGGATGGCTTTGGTTATTCATTATAGTGGGAGAAAATTGTATGGGAAGAATGGCTTTGTGTTATTAATGCTATATGCTGTTATCAATCATGGTTCTTTTTTTAAAATTCATCTGTAATATCGGCTCCTCTGTGCTCACATTTAGAATATTAAAGTTCAATACTCAGTATCGAACGCTGAAGTTCACTCTCAGTGAATCACAGTCACTTCAGATACTCTGAAGTTACCTGTAACCACATTTTTTTCAGATCAAGGTTCTGATTTTTCCACTGCTTAGGTTTGTGAAGACTGAGCTCAATAAAACAAGATTCCTAACTCCCATCCCTGTAGTTACAGATGCCATTCCCACTCTGAAGGATGTATGAATTTGACCATTGCTGTTACCGTCACTTTTTGAAAGAATTAAATTTAAATCTTCTCCTACAAATAAAGTAGCTCTTAGGATTCAGTACTGAAATTCATTATCTACTTTGTCATATGCTGTTAAACAAGCTATGTAGGTGTTGTCAGAGGTGATGATCAGGCACAAAAGAGGCATTTTTTTCCTGAACAACCTATAATCTAAATAGTGTATACTTTCTGCAGCAATCTGATTGTGCTGTTTGGCATTTTAAAAAAGTAAAACCTCATAACCCCACTGCTGCCCATTGTCCTTAAGCAAAAAACCATTAGCATAGCTGAGGGATCTTTTTATGATCAATTCAAGGCAGAGGATGACTTCACATCTAGAAGTGTATCAGGCAGAACAAAGGGGTTTACATGCAGGAGTGGAATATTATGACTGACTAAGAGGATAAATGGCTGATAAGACACCTATGGGAATTCATGTGGGAACATACTGGCCTGTACCAACTTTGTCGGATACAATTTTCAACAACTGATAGACTTTGAGGTGAGCTGAGTTAAACATACTGGATTCAAGTGACATGTGCAGAACTTTAGGAAAAATAAATGCAAGTCTTCATCGCACTTTGAGCCTACTGTCTCCCGTTTTAATCTCACAGAACCAACACTAATATTAATAAATTCAGATCTAGCATCGTCAAAGGCCTCTTGGATATGATTGAGATATAGGAACTTTACTGAACAATTAAAATATGTTCTTAGTGTTACCAAACAATATTTTTTTAATACTTACAGTATTCAGTATTTTGTTTGTGTCCGAGCAGTTGTGACTTTGGCATTAGATGACCCTGTGATCCTTCAAGAAAATTGCTAATTTGCCCAAGCTGCCTGAAGGCACCTTTCATCTTTCTCTGGAGTGTTAAGTGAGTCAGATAGCTTGATGGCAGGAAACGCTAGGAGAAACCTGGAAAAAAACATATAGATTGACACAGAAGATAAAGTATAAAAATAGCAATGAGATATCTGAAGCAGACCAGATTTATGAAATAAGATTTAAAATTATGTATAAAATTGCTCTATACTGTCTTAATTTGTAGGCTTACATTCTCTGTACAATGTAAATATGAACAAGTGCTCTTGTTCATTCATTAGTGATATTTTTTTTTTTAAAAGTAGATTTTCTGTATGTCTAAAATAAACAGTTTAACATCTGGTCCAGTCTTGTTATTGTGAAGAGAGATAGCCTTATATAACAGATCTGATTTGTGCAGCACAATGAAGTTTTGAACTCAGTTTATTGTTTGCTCCCAAATGAATTCTCCTCTGTTAGACAATATATCATGGTGCCTGCAACTTGCTGACACTCCCGCTCAGGACAAATGTTCAGTTAGGGAAAAAGCAGAGCACTGTCTTTCTGTGAGATGTGGCAACCTTTGCTGCAAACCTTTCCAGGCACGATAGACCATATAGCAAATTTTATGCTTTATAAATTGTATGGGAAATGTCCATCACTCATCTTGAATTGTAAAACTCATATGTTATGGAAACCTTAATGGCATTTTGGAATAGAACCCATGGATAAAAGCTATGCCAAGAGGTTCAGAAAAGTTAAGGGATTTGCTTTTCACTGGATCCTGGAGATGCTAAGTAGCTTGCACATGTACTAAGCATTGCACATTTTTTGAGCTGTCTTTAAGCTCTCAGAAAGACAGACTGTGGACATTCAGACTTTTTTGATCTTAATATCACTTTTTATAGTCATTATAAATGACAGATCCTGAGTCTGCATATCTGAAAGTATCCTGAATAATCAAGCTAGAGCTGAAGTTGATTCTGAAAGCCTCTATGTGACTGTCTCTCTCTTCTACCTGCCCCTAACATGTAATAATCACATAGGATCATCAGATAATTTGGTCTGAAAGGGACCTTTAAAGGCCATCTAGCCCAACCTCCTTGCTGTGGGCAGGGACAGATTTCCCTAGATCAGATTGCCCAAAGGCCCATCCATCCTCATGGACATCCTCATCTTCTCTGTGCAGCCTGTTCTAGTGTCTCACCATCCTCATCATAAAAAAGTTGTTCCTCATGTCAATTCTACATCTACACTACACATGAAACACTACATATTTCATGTAAGCTGTTTTGAGATCTCACTACTGTTCAGTATTAGTGACAATAATATGACAATTTTTTAACTTAAAACACTTAAAGTACTTTTTATCCACCTATCTAAGCATGGATAAGCTTTGGGTTATTTTTAATAATAGGGAAAAAAAATTCTCCTGACTTCTGTGGTTTAAGAGACTAAAACTTGCAGATAATTTCTTTTACTATGCGTGTAACACGGATGTTTTGTGCTGCTGTTTTAACTGTCTAAATTTTAGCCTGGCATTATATGACATACTGATTAAATTTTTATGATAACATAGGAAGCAGTTCAAAGCAGTTTTGTACATTGCTGTGCCCTTTCCCAACTGGCACTAATTAAATACTATACCAATACATACATATATATATATTCATTAATGCTTCCTTTATTTACATTTGCTGTTTTACTTTATTTCTCTGAACACACAGTGACCAAAAGCCTCCTTCTGTGAGGCGTACAGAGGCTGGATGAGTGAACAAACCCCTCTGAGAAGTGATATGCCGCTAAAAATACATCATCTTCATTTAACAAAATTTATTGTACTGTACATTTGCCCACAGCACTTTCAATATGGTTCTGCTTGATGAGTGTGCATTCATTATCTTATCATAAGTGTAGGTTCATGGATTTGAACCAGACAGAGCTGGTTTGCGAATTCATTGAAGCGATATATTCACAGAGGGGAAATGCTGCATAATAAAAAGAAACTGGTTGCAGCAATTACAACATGCTGGGAAGAAGGCTTCTTGGTATGAAAGTTCCCTCATAGTAAGTAGCAAAAGGAAGGAATATGGGTTGCCCTACTCTTCGATCAACTCTGAGGAAGACTTACTCCATAAACCAGATATATTGCAAAAGCACAGAATAAACAAAGTCTTTGATACTGTAAATCTGAGCAAGTTTTGTTACAGTTTTAGTGGCACAAATAGGAGGTAGCAATTAATGATGCTGGGCAATGCAGAAGACTGAATGGATAACTATTCCATGTGAACTGACCCCTGATAAAGCTTGGAGCAGGAGCATGATTAGCTATATAACTTTTTTTTTAGTTTAAAGTACTGAAAAGTCCCACATTTACTACTTGGTGTGTACAGAATGTTTTTGGCTTAGTTTTTGATGTAACAGCTGCCTATCACAGAAATCATGGGGGCCAGCAAAGTATTACAAGAAGCAGATTGACGCCATAGTTCAAAAATGCAATCCAGTCTTTTAAGCAGTATGCATACTTGTTACATCTTGAGTGATATAGACTCAACCCCTGCCTGCATGTTACCAGCAGGACAGTGTAATTGCACAGGGGCCTGTGTTTACTCCTTTTACCCTTCGTCCCAATCTGCCACCTCGTGACACTCATCTGCACCGGCAACAGCACTTTGACGCCTTCTGGTGTGAAAACTGTTCAGACATTCCCTATTTGCAGGTTGCACATTTCACAGAGCCACCACTATCCAGGTCTCATGTGCCCTCCACGTTGCCTCCCTTGCTCCATTGCTCTGTGTTTTTCATCAAAGCGTCATTATGTGCCCTGTTGTCAATGTCTAGGACAAAAGACCCACCACACTGTGCACGCTTTATAACATAGCAAAATTCTGAGGCTTACTGAACCTCTTCCAGTGTACAGTGTCTGCAGATTTAACTGCAGGACAATGTATTACATAATAGTCCTCCTCTTCTTAATTACAAGGTAAGGTTCACATGCCTGTTAAATTTGCTTTCCATGAACATTCAAAATGTTGAGCCATCTTCACTTTTCTCTGAGGGTGTTGAGGCTCTGAGAGAGGTTGCCCAGAGAGGTGGTGGATTCCCCTGAATCCCTGGAAGTCTTCAAGAACAGGTTGAATGGGGTTTTGGGCAATCTGGTCTAGTGAAGAGCATCCCCACTCAGTCAGTCAAGGGGTCAACTGCAAGCAGGCGGGTTCTGTGGGACCACAGGGTCTGCCTCTCAGGACTAAGGTAACTTAGAGACTTGTAAAACATGAAATTTCATCACAAAAGCTTTACTTCTGTTAGCTATCAAGAGAAAAAATAATTACTATATATCATCTTAGTTATAAAATTAAGCATCCAGTCAGGATGCAGAAATGATACATTTTGATTTACATTGTTGTGTGTCAGCTCTCTAACTGACTAGCAAAAAACCAACTAGATACCGCTGTTATTCACAGCTCACTATATTATATTAAATTTATTGTTAGCTAAGAGTGATTCACTTAAGAAATTAAAAAAAAAATTAACAGAAAATGCATTTGAAAAGTTTTGGAATTCTGAATGTTCATCACTTAGCTGTCAGAAACAGCTGCATGAAGAAACCCATCTGCATTTCGAGAACACTTCTCACAGAGGGCCATATAATCCAAAATATACAAACAGCTCCTAATTTCTCCTACCCAAACACACCAAATTCACAGCTTTCTTCCAAAGGCTCTGGTAAGATAAGAGCATTGCATCCTTACCCAAACATAAATATCACTGTACATAGATAGAAATGAACTAATACATGATTATTAAATGGACAAGGAGCAATTTTGTATTTTCTTTTTTTTTCTTTTCAAAAATAGCCTGTTTTCTGGATTTGGAAAGTGACATCCCTGACCTGTCCAAATATACTCAGATCAGGTTTCTTCATTTCTTCTGGCAATGCCTGATCTCTCTTCCCAGTGTTCCTCCCGAGCCATAGAAGAGCTGGTTGAAGACTAAGATAACTGTAGCTTACAAGGCATTGTCTTGCTAGTAATAAAGAAATTGCTGTAGCAAGCTGGAGTGAATAGGGATTGGCTGTTCTGTTGAGATTTTGATTTATGTGTCTGAGATAGTTATTCTCATCTTTAATTTTATATTGCAAAGTGCTGGATTTTATGCAGGCAAATCTAGGGTGTCTGCATGCTATTTTTGGTCTATATAAATCTCTTGCACATTCATTGTCCTATATATAATTTATGTAAGATGGCATGTTAGCGGTCTGTGATTTAACTATGTGGCATTACATTGCTTTTACATGAGGGTAATTTTTCTTTTATTCTGCTTTAGTTTCTCTAAGGACAGACGTAATGATTTTCTTGGTAGTCAAGGATTCTTTTTGCCTGTATACCTTAAATAAGTGGTCTAACAGACTCTCAAATGACACCTGGACTTTCTCCAAATTCTAAATGATAACTGCATTTTTCTATTTCTTCAGCACACAGGCTTAAGCACTTCCCTTGGGCTGCCATGAAGCCAGAAAGGTACCTATAAGGTGGAGTGTCAAAGGCAAGCATCACACTTTTCACTTTGATTTTGCCAGTATTTCAAGAAAATGCAGCAGTCCACACATTTTACTTGGCATGTTAAAATGTGATTGCATTGCTTAGTCATCTTCTGTACAGAACTGCCATGTGAGAAATGCCCCAGACTAACGTCATAAGATGCATCACACTGTGCGCAGTCAGTACGTCTAGGTCAGTATCCTCTTTTATGCAGAGTAAAATATAGCTGTGAAAGATTACTCTGGAAATGTGTCTTCCTTTTTTTTTTTTTTTCAGATGTGTCTTCACTGTTAAAATTATTCCATCATGGTTGCATAGTCAGAAACCAGCTTCAGAAGAAAATCCAAAAGTACACCTACACCAAGCTGCTAGCAGCTATCATGATGAGCTAAACTACTATTGGTTGTAGTACAGTTCTAATGTAGTACAGCCAATTTCTCAGGTATCCATAGGCAGCAAAGAATTCTTCTTGTAGGTGCTGGTTTCCCAATTTAGAAATAGAAGCAAGAAGACACCTACACCTTTAATGATTTTCCCATTGCCACCAATGGATCCAAATGAGAATCAGGACTAGAAAATCTAGTTACCAACTTTCAGTCTAAAATTCAGTCCAACAAAGCAAACAAATGAATATTTGGTAAAGGACATGTACTGTGATATGAAGTTACATCATACAGGAGACTGAGAAAGGTGTTCAGTCTCCCTAAAAAAAAAAAAAAGGTGTGCAGCAGCATTAGTTATAGTTAGAAGTAAAATCTTGTGATTGTGATTAACACACATAAATATTATATGAACAAATATTACAAATAATTGCAATCCACAAGAATAATAAACAGACAATGTTTTAGTGAAATTCACTTTTTCATGGATCATTTGCACATTTAACTCCTGACACAAAAAGTTTATGGTAGTATGTCTAAAGATAGCTAGATGTCTAGCTATCTTTAGACATAATAGACTGCAATAAAATAAAATAAAAAAACAAAACAAAAAACTTTGAGCAACTTAGAATTTAAACCCAAGATATTTTAAAAGCTACCTTGCTTTTGACCATATAATGTGATTACTTTGAGTTATATCTCTGGCTTGAATTGTTGACAAAATAGGAGTAAGCATGACATGATGGATACGATCTGCCACTTTAATAAGTAAAAACCTGGAAAAATTAACTTGACATTTGAAGAGGGGGAGAAAATATCAAGAAATAATTATTTTTATTCAATATCATTTGTGAGAAGATTATTGTTCCTCAGCAGGTCTGGAAATACTTTCTACACTTTATATTAACTGTCTAGTGTTTCCATTCATTAAATGAGATATAATCAATAACATTTAGTTACATGTAAAATGGCACCTCCTCCCACCCCCATACACCTTGGTCCCTGCACCACTTTACTGCAAATCACCCTCAGTCCTTTATAAGTGTCTGGGAAAACTGGGAAAAGGTATCACTACGGTGCCTGCTGCTATCTGGTCTGTAAAACCTCTTTATTCCATTTCTTCTTGGCAAAGCACTAACTTATGAGACTACAGTCTCCTTAAACACTGCTCATTCACTATGTATTTGATACAAAATGGCTATCCTGGACCAAAGCCCAAGGCCAGTTACAGCTGCCTCTGCAAAATGAAGTACTCTTAAATCCTGTCCACTTAAACAGTGAAGTATTCTTTATGCAGAGGGATGCTGTGTGCCTAAGCACCACTTCGCAGTTCCTAGATCAGGCTTCACCCCTCACCCCCATGTCTCCCCGGTGCAAGGGGTGACTGCAGGGAGCCTGCATAGCCTCTGCCACCAGCTGGTCTGAAAGGCTTTTCCTTTTGGTATTGAGCCTTAAGTTTTGCTAAAAGGTGAGCTATTTTAGCCAGAAGCTAAAATGACTTTCTATATTTCAAGGCCTTATTGTGCTGCATGAAGTTGCTTGTACTGATGGAAAGTCTAGGTAAGTGCAGCGCTGTACATACACACCAGTGCTTTATGTCCTGACGTGATATCGCACGTGGAGCAGGACATTTTTTCAAATTAATGATGTAATGTCTTTATCCAGAGTCTGGCATAACTCCTAAAAGCATGTTTTAGAGAATGTAGGTTGAGCAGCATAAGAGCTCTGTCTTAAGCATTAGGGAGAGATCGTGTCCCTGGGGAGCAGTATATTCTGAACTTCGGATTCTACTTTGTTCACGTACTCCAGCCATGTTGTTTCAAATGATCTTGGGTTTTGCTTTTGAACTGAAAACTTATTTCAGCATATTCTACGGACAAAACACAACAACATGATGCAGAATAACACTGTACTCTCCATCATGTAGCATCTGATAGCTTTTCTTTTTTAGCTGGCAATGACAATGGATCAGAGCATTGTTTCCTAACTGTGATATACAAATAAACTGAGATTTGTAATTAACATTTTTAATCCCTTCCTCTATATATTTAGGGGTGGAAAACTGTGTGGGAGGGGGGAAATTCCACAAAAACTAGAAAGCAAATTGCCAAATTCTTACCCTATTATCTAACTACAGGGCTTGTATTTTATTATGTATCTTTCATTTGAACAGAAAGAGACAATTTAGACAATGTATAGGTCTGAAAACAATTTTCTTGTCACTGTTTTCATGAAATTCATATAAACTGTATGTAGAGTGTAAACTGTATGTAGAGTGTAAACATGATTTTATTTTGTTTTCAAATGACTAAATAAAAGAACAATTAAATCAGTAGCATATTTTGACTCTTTATTTGTAAATAAATAAATGAGATGATAGGCTTGCTAGAAAATTTTGAAATGAGTTTACAGGTTGCCATTATTTTCTCCTATTCCCACACTGATATTGTGATATGGGTGCACAGAACCAAAACGACTCCAACAAAAAATCCCAAACAAACAAAAAAAACCCCCTCATCATTCTATGCAGTGAATTAACATTGTCTGCTACATTCTGGAGGAAGATTTTGTGATGAAATATTACGGTCTTTATGAAAAATATATAAGCATATGTGGTCTGAGTTTGCTTTGGGTGAAGCTCTTCGTTAAAATTGAACCTCAGAAGGATCAATAAGCCTTTTTAACTGCTTGTCTATGTTGGTAACATAAAAAATTGTTTATACTTTGGGGGTGTGCTTGAGGTGTCAGTGGTTCTGTGTTCTTTTTGGATTGTCTGTTACAATGGGACAAGAAGTGAAATTTTGACGCTGTTTGAGCCAATGGGAGTTTTACCCATAACACTGGTGGTGAAGGACATTGTTACCTGATTTTGGTGATTTTCGGTGCTAAAGAATAGCAAATTCTTGCTTCTGTTTAAAAATTTCAACTCTTGGCATTAGCAGTGAGCATGGTATGAAGTCTGCAAATAACTGACTTGTTCCCTAAGGAAGAAGGAGAGGGGTTCTTAATGCTTATCCTCCAGCTTCATGGGTAAGGCACTGTTGTGTCTGCTAGACACTGAGAGAAGACAGCTAAAATGATAGACCTGTTCTGTTGGGGCTCAAAAGGGAAAAGATGTTATGAAGAGGGATTGGTTAGGATGACTCATGCTGCACAGCTTCTCTTCTTTCTCCAGGCAGGACCAGTCTGGGGGATTCCTGCAATATTTGATACCTTATAACATCCTTGCTTTAGGAAGAGAGGGGGAAAAAAACATCAGTTTGCTTTATTGCACTGTCAGGTTTTGATTCTTGGGCTACTGTGCCCCTATTGATGTTTTAATGGGGCCTAGAAAATAATACTTCTGGCCTAGAAAATAATAATTATACTGTAAAAATCTGCTTATTCTCTTCTGTTCTCTATTAAATATTTGTACAGCAACAATCCAGAGAATTCATCATTGCATCAAGAAAATCAGAGTTTAATGTCAGGAAGGAAAATAAAAATGCTCTTGCCAGAGGAAATTGAGATACTGCTTACAGCTATTTGGAAACCCATTTACCACATTAAAAATAGTGACTTACAAAAATTCATGTACTTAACTTTTAGAAGCAGTACATCTTTCTAACAAGACACAATGTTAAAAGAATGTTATTACTTTTTTGCACAATTTATGAATATTATGTAGATTTTATCTTTCCCCAAATACTGCAACATCTACCCAAAAAACTTTGGGCTACATTTATCTTGGAAAAGAGAGCTGAAACATAGTGATGCTTGGGTTATTTTTCTCCCTATGCACAAACTACACCATCTGCATCTTATACATCTTGTTTGGTGCAGTATGCTGCATGGTGGTGGTTTAGACACTGGGTCTTTATCAGTTCAGTTTTCTTTGCTTGATTTCTTTTACACCAGATTTCAAGCATAAAACTGAGATGAGAAGAGCAACACTTGAAATAAAAAAAAAATAATCCTGATAAGATTTAGGCTTCATTATTGATTTTCAGGGAAGATGTATGCAGCTTTCATGTAAGATGTATGTAGTATTTGTTATACTGTTCATAACAAGGTCAGGTCTATACCAGAAGCATCAAGCTGTGTTCTTTCTCTTTCAGATATTACTGGCATCAATAATTATTCTTTAATCAACAAGTGTGTGGCAGTTCTGTTCATGATGCATGAGACACTGGAATTGCCCTCATTCTTGATGTGCTACAAGAACCACAATGGCATATGTGATGCTGTCAGGAAATCAGGCTGGTACAGTTTTGAGGAGCTTATAGTAAATAAACAAATTCTCTGAAGAAATGCAATGTTTGTAGCCACTGTCTCACACATATTAACAACACTTTAAGTGTGCTGTCAGAGTTCATGTAGCAGCAGCGAACCTTTCCTTTTTTGTCACTTTTCCAGAGCAGGTTTTGGTTATAGTCTGTGGTCTGCTTGTTTATTATTCCTTCCAATTGCTCTATTAATCTATTTCTAGCTTTCTCAGTACTACTTTGGAATTATCAAGGCATGTCATAGCTGGCAAGGATGAATGTTTCGCCTTGCTGCTGCTGTGCCATTTTGGGAGGAGAGCTATGCAATTATGACAAGTTGCTTGTTATTAACCTTTGATTGCTGAATGGTGTTTATTCAGATGCAAAAAGCAATAACATAAAGGCAATTTTAATTCTCTCATCCTTACTGACTTCACACACTCTTTCTTTTCTTGCCTGCCTGTTGTGGAATAAGCTCCAATTTTCAATTCATTCTCTAACATCAATGTGCTCTTTCAAATCTCTTCCAAAAGCTCATTTATTCTCAGCAAATTGTTAACCAAACAGTCATCTTTTCTCTCCTATTACTATTTCTATTTCACCTGTCCTTTCATAAATCTTGCTGGTACTCTCTCTTTACTTTCTTACTTTGTTCATTGTGCTTATTTTTGTAACTCATTTTATTGTACTATTTAAAAGTAAGTTTAGAGTGCCTTAGCCAGGGGTGCTAAGCAAAATCAACAGTCAGAATCACTGAAGAAGTAATATATACAATGTAGGGCTTAGATGTTGTGTATGAAGTAAAAGCAGACAAATAGTGCTTCATTAACTCTTACTTAAGCGTCCCATCCTGGAGCTGACTGAAACCATGGAAGTACGTCAATTGACTTCTGGCAGCATTGGATCAAACCAGGGTGAGAAAATGAAAAGGCAAGGTAGAAGGATGAATGGAACAGAAAAAAGAAAAATAGGCCAAATGGAATACATGGGACATGCATGTTTATCACTTCTGTTAAAACATTCATTATGGTATGTATGCAAAAAACCACAAAGATTTTCAAAACTCAAGGTACATCTGCAATATTCTCTCTCTGATTAGGACTAAAGCCAGGATCTGTAGATGATACTTTTTAAACACAGGAGAATAACAGTCAGAAAAGGAATTTTTCCATTTTGTGAAGCATCCCTGGCTTTCCATTCGAAGTAGTGTACAATGAATTGAATCTTTTACTTCCTTTTAGAAAGATGAATACATTAGAAATATCAGATGCCTCTATCTTCCTGTTGAATATGTATCTTTCAAGTTCATCAATGTATGATCACTTGCCTTTTGTTAATTCCATATTCTCTTAAAAGCAATAACTGAACCAGAATATATATTTCTTCTGAAGTTCTTCTGAGACAGAGAAAAAAGCATTTCAAACCAGATAAAATTTAGGAACTAGATTCAGCTATACATAGTGATTTAAAATGGAATTTGAGATAATTTCTGTTGCCTTAATCAGTTTTTTCCTAGCCTTTTAGGTTTTAAAAAAGAACTTTCAGGCCACAAAATGAAAGATATTTCTGATATCAGTCACATATTTTCATATTCAAGGTACAAAAATGTTCTTCAAATCAATATTATATTTGCCATCATAGTGCAAGGGAATACTAAACTTTTAAAGTGGAAAAAATAAAATCATACTAAAATTCAAATGGATGAGTAATTGTGACTTTTCATCTTTAACACTGTGAATATCTTATATGTCCAATTGTAATGGCAAAAATAATGAGTATTATTTTTCATTTACATTGACATGACATTAATAAGGTGTAAGCTCAGCAAAATACACATTTGAACTGTATGACTTGGTTCTAATTAAGCCTTTAGGCTAAAGCAATATTAAGTTTGCTCCTGAAAATCTAGAACATGCCCAAGTTAAAAACACACCTACCTTTTCCAACAGTAGTCTTGAAAATTAAGTTTAAACTTTCCTGGTTGTGCATATAACTTTATTCCATTTTTTTCATGAAAGATAAAAAACCTACCATGGCTAACTATTTAGAATATAAATATATATATATATATTTTGCCTAAGCAGTAGAAGCTCTTGCTTGTAATACTTGTTCAGGTTCAATCTGGTTTATGACTTTAAGTGTACCCCTCAAATACACCTTATTGTGTTCAGCAGTGTTCAGCAGTGAGAAGTGGGCTTCTATAAGATATAACAATAACCTGAAACAATTACTGATGACAGAAGAAGAATGAAAAGAAGACATTTGAAATAAGTTCAAACATAAAGAGCTACAGATATTACTGACAGATTGTGAGATTTTTGTCTATTAAATAAAAGGAATGTTGGCCTGGAAATCAATCAACTAAAATTGGTGTGTTGGAATCAATTTTGGTTCATTGATTTGGACTTGCACAACCCCCAAAGGGAAAAGGGTCTATTTTATCAAAAGCAAAAAGGGAATCACAGTAATCACAGCAGTTGACTTGGGATTTGATTATTGAACCAACCTTTTCTTTTCCACTATAAAGAACTGCATGATAGATTAAGAGATTCTTAATATTGTATTTTGAAATTAGCTCAATGACCTCAAATGGATCTTTATATAAAAAAGAAAACATCACTGGGAGTCTGTTCTTACCTTTTTTGGGTTCCTTTGTACTTTTGTACTTCCTTTTTTTCTGAGTTCATCGACGCTATGCTTTTCATATGAACTAGCAAGCTGAACAATGACAAAACTTCTCCTGTGTAATTAGGGCATAAAAGTACTAAGATCTTGCTGATGGTGCCTGTGATGACGTCTTGCTTACTGTTGCTCCTTGAGCATGCTGGATCACAGCTGCCCATTGCTGCCCTACCTTCACTGTCTGTGGCTCTAATTCAGCACTCAGAGCCTGGGACACCTTAATCACTTCTGAAAATGTGGAAACTTGGATGAGAGGATGTTGGTTAGACTGAGGAGGTTTAGCCAGATGCATAAATTTATGGTTTTCTGTTGTACATGTTAGGTTTGTTCATTTTATGGAGGCTGATGGTGAGAATGACTTGCAAATTTGAAAACCAAGTAGCTTCAATTTAATTCCTTTCATTTAAAAAAAAAGTTCCATAGAAATGACACATATTAGTAAAATATTTAGAGCTTGCAACCAACCTAATTGAAGTCACACTCATTGCACAGACCTAGTCAAAAATTTAATCCAGACATCAACATTTATAGTATATTTGTGGAGCTGGAAGGATTTGGGTTTTGCTTGGGTTTTTTGCCTGTTTTAATCTTATGTTCATTGGTGTAAAGATTTTTAACCTTTAAAGGAAAAAAAAAATTTAGCTGTCAACCAATATTGTACATTACTACTGGATACTACTTTATATGTAAGTGAGTATAAAGGGCTTACAACAGCTTTTGGAAATTTCTCCATTGCCTTTCCTAGAACCAGATTTAAACTGATAACAAGAATATTTGAAAATCATACTCAGAATTTACGTTGTGATTTACTCAGTAACTGAGGAGCTATCTTAACTTTTGATGTTTGAGGAACTTAATATTTCATTCTTAATGCTAATTCATAAACACACAACTCTCGCATACATCGATGCATACAACAAATGTAAGTTATGGCATACGTTATATATATGTAGTGTGTATAGGTATATACTTAGAAACAGAAAAAAATGCATATGGTTACTCCTATTGCTGTCTTATCACATGAAGTTTGAAAAGATTAATCACTGTGATAAAGAAACTAAAAGGGCACTTAATCTTGAACAGGCTTTTCAACTGTCTTCTTCTCCCTTAAATTGATTGCACAGAAGTATAAAATCCTATGCAAATGTGGAATAAATAGATTAAGTGTTATTCTATGTTCAGTCATGAGCAACCTTCTCAACCTTCTATAATCAGAGATGAAGAAGGCAGTGATGCAGAATAACACCAAAAATACAATGATAATAGAATAACTATCAAACATTTCCAGAAACAAATACCCACAACAAATGTGTCTCTGTTTATTTTGTTCAGTGTAAGTAAAGTTTGCTTTCTTGGAAACTATGAACTTATTGATAATGTGACATTAATTTGGTGGTGATTTACATCATCATTTTCTTTTCATTTTTGTAATGAGCTCTGGCATTCCTTGTAAACAACCACAATTTTTTTCTTGTGCTACACAAATTACAACAAAGAACTCAATAAGATTTCTTTTAACACAGTCATAGAAAATTATCTCCTGGTTTTGGCTTCATTTTTATGTTATAGTAATGTTTAAGACACATGATGAATATATTAGCAATATATCATTGACCTAGGTAAAAATAAAAATAATATGTAAAGGAAAACGTGCTGTTATTGACTCTTCAATCTGCTGAAACAATTTTTTGTTTATCATCATGATCTAGGTCAGGGTAGGTTATGAACCAAGTCGGGGTTCATGCAAAGTGCACAAGCAGGAGGAGAAGAAATTTCTGTTCACTCCTTTCTCATCTGAATTTTTATGTTCTGGTTTGGACTACAGCAGCTGTGAGGAATGTTCAGAGAACATTTAACAGGATGAAGTCCTGAATCCTTTTAGGAGGACTAATCAGTGTTTGGGACAGGAGTGTTAAATAGTGACATTTGACCACATTATTTCACCATTATTATATCTCTCCATAGATTACGGGACAGAGCCTTCTCAGGTGTACACAGGTATAACCATGTTACTTTGTAATGGCATAGGGAGAACTTCACATCATCAGAGGTACTAATCTTCAGTATGATCTACAATAAAAACATACATGGACTGTGTGCATGCCACAAGGCTACACACACTCTCCTTTACTTCCGAAAAAGCAGGAAAGAGAAAGTACTAGTCTGTATGTACTGTATATACAAAGCAATCAAAATCCTAGCGAAGACTTTTACCCTGCATGGTCATATCTGAGGAGAAAGATAACATCTATTCTAAATAGTCTTGTTACATACAAAACCCCCACCCAAATCATGTATCTAGGGATATAACTAATGTATAGTGCTGGGATGATACAAAAAAATTTTATTCCCATTACTATATTGCCTGCTGCTTGATATGTCTCATATTAGCACATACTGTACATACTGAAATAATCTCTGGAAAAATAAATAGTTGGTACAGTACTCATATATATGTATACTGCTGGGCCAATCAAATGTATTTGATGTTAAAGCCATGCCGAGTGGGTGGTTCAAACTCTGGAAAGTTCATTCTCTTGAACTGGAACTCTACAAGTAATCTGAATATCCTGATGCTGTTTTGAAAACTGATCTTATATGTGATATTGCATAAGTCTTGCTGTCTTCATGATCTTTATATGTATTCTATTTTGCTTCTAGTCTTAATGCACAGATATTCCCCTCCTGTGCATATACACTTTTTCAAAAAATGATTTTAAAGATGCTTGCATTCCTGGTCAGAGCCTCAAAAAATACCAGAGAGAAATATTAAATAATAATATTCTTTCTATTAGCCTCTAGAGGCAGCCTATATATTTAATCTGTCAAGAAGTACTTTCTTTTGTAGTGCCAACAACAGTGTAATCACAGAACCATCTCCACATATCTCAGTTTCAGTCAGTATTAACAGGTTGAATAACACTTCCAGCTGGTAAGACTGCAGTTCGTGGTAGTAAGTGCATTCAAATACTTACACTGGAGTTGATAGGCATCAATCAAGTATTTCTTGCTGGCTGTAAGAATTTTTGACTGTAAAGCTGGCACATCTAGCAACATGTGCATGCCCATGAATACATTCAATAGATAAGGATTAGAAATCTGTACTTTTCCTGTTTTTTCTCATGAGAAACTTTAACCAGATGATGATGTATAAAAATAGTAGGAGATGATCCAACATGAGCAAGCGGAGAACTTCTGCTTTCAAGTTAATCACAAACATAATATCAAAATACCTAGGTTGTTCTCACAATGCTTATATAGCATCTGATGCCAGTTACCTATGCTAGACAAACTCCATTCTGTAGAGGCAGCTTTTCCTAAAACACTGTTTAGTAATGATTATTCCCTCAGAGCCCTGTTTATCACTTCTATGTATAAATTGAAAAAATTCAGCACTTTGATAGACATGAACTTGCAAACCTGGCTGAATGGTATAGGGCATGATTTCTAATGTTGTTTCTGAGTTGTCTCACGCTACATTTTGGTTACTGTGTGAAGGTTCATAATCCACTATGGCTGTTTTGTGCTAATGGGTTTGATTTATCATCAAAATGGACTGGAAACATTAACAGCATCAGTGATGGTATCTGAGAGCTCTTAATCTGAAATTAGATTTACCAGAAAGACATCAGTAAACAGGCCACATGAGTATATATTTTGATGGGCATGAGTAATTCAGAGTAGGTCCTCATATACTTTTTGGAGTTCTGAGTAGAAAAACTTTACAGAGGTACTTCTAATTTGCATTTGATATGCCTTTTCAACCTGTTTCTGAATGTGTAGATAGCTATATTGAAGTAAGTGAGAATCAGGATCTAGTCCTTTTTTACAGGGTGTTTTGAATGGAAATTTAAGAAATGTAAGATTAATAAAACAAATAAAACTCTTAGGCTTATGTAGATTTGTCAAAAATAAATAGATTTTTCCCTATTCTGTTAACGAAACACATGTTGAAAACAAACATCCTCCAGCCATTGCTTAATAGAACAGACTTGCCAGGCTTCAATGAAATATGAGCAAAATTTAGTTTGTTTGCATTTTAATAGATTTCAACCCTGAGTGTCTGAAGCCAAGGTCTTAAAGTTACATGGAGGTTCCTAAATCGAAATAGCTTTGACAAGAAAATGCTAAGTAAACTCAGCATTGCTGAGGTCAGTGAGAAGGCTCCAGGGGATTAATCTTCATGGGCATACGAAGTGTTTTAACTAGAAAGGAGAACATA
>VZTU01013815.1:0-24282 GCA_013400835.1 Zapornia atra
TTTTGGTTTTATTTCCCCGAGAGCATAGGTAAAAGGATTTTTCTCTCCTGAATTTTTTTTCTGCAGACCTCTTTTTCCTGGAAAACCAAAACAAAAGTTGTGTGTGTGTCTGTGCCTGTGTATTATTAAATTTGGTTAGAAAAAAATTCAGTGATCTATTCAGACTTAAATTCAAGGCCTAGCTTAATGAACTGAAATATTTCTTTAAAAACACTTATTTAAAAGATTAATTAGAAAAGTATTTCTTTCACACAATAGAGATTAAACCATATATCAAATAGTCTGGGTGTCCCATGGAGCTATTTGTGAACTAGTTAGTGGTGACTGACAGGACTACCCAGTGTGCCAATGTGTCTCTTGTTTTGGTTTATCAGATAACTGGTGAGATGTAACACTGATGGTGTCAGCTTCCTATTTACAGTATTGTTGGATAAACAAAAACTGCATAGGGTTGTTTGGGATTTTGCACTCATTTGAATTCTTAAATTGTCCTTTCTTGTAATGTCCCTGTTTCTAATTAACAACACTTAAGAGAGGCTTAACCCTCTTTTTGCCTTTACCAAAAAGTCCATGGCCAGCTTTACACACTGAGAGATTTCTAATGCAATTACAATTTAGACCATAGAAACATAAAAATAAAAAACCACAAAATTTTATTTTTGTCTTTCTTCCAAGCCTAGTTTGGCCACCTCATCTGAACAATTTTATGCTCTGAGAATTAAGTTTTTACTAGCATAGAATAATTTAAAAGTCTCCTTTCAATAGCTCAAATAGTCAGATATAGAAAATTCCAGCATGGACGTTTTGACTTTTCTAAATTAGGAGAATTTCTAAATTAGTTCATTTCACTAATGAAATTAGTTCACCTTATTTTAGATGGACCAAGTAACCTGAAGTAACCAAAACTTAAATCTGTTACTTTTCCAACCGTAGCATATAGTAGGAAATATTGACTCCCAGAGAACTTCTGTCTCATCCTAAAACTGTCCCTCAACGTAGATAAGATAATAAAATGTCTTTTTAAGATCTATTATTTAGGCCACAGCTTGTGACATTTTCTTCATTATTTTCCATTTATTATGTCATTGTTACTACATAATAGTTGATATTGTGT
The DNA here is from genome assembly GCA_013400835.1 of Zapornia atra. Taxonomy (NCBI): domain Eukaryota; kingdom Metazoa; phylum Chordata; class Aves; order Gruiformes; family Rallidae; genus Zapornia; species Zapornia atra. The sequence continues at coordinate 1,115 of VZTU01013815.1, forward strand.
AGATCCGAGATTGAACTAAACTTTTACTTCTGAAGGAATAAACCATTACGCCTCAGACTTATGCACGCATGGGATTTTTATCCAACAGATTCTTTGTATGCTGAAGTTTACAGATGGATAAGATTTAAGACTCCTGGAATTTACTGATGTTATCAGATTTGTCTCTTGTTTTGTCAGCTTTTCAATTTCCATCAGTTATCCTACACTAAAAAAACCTAAGCAAAAAAATTAATTACTACAGAAATATCTAGCAGATATAATATCCTGTAATGTGAATGATTGAAAATTTACTTTCATGAATTATAAGTAGGATTGATAAATTAGAAACAATTTGATACTTCAAATTATATTTAATGAGTAATACTTAAATATCTAGAAGTTATAAAAAGGTGAGATGCTTTCTTCTCAAATCAACAGCCTGATGACTTTAAACCAAAATTCAACTATTTCCATTCACTTGCATTATTTTCTCCTGATATCACAAGGATCTGAACACAATTAAAGTATTAATCTAGCATATAATGCAGAGTGACGTGATTTGAAAAACAATCTCTTTGTATTGTAAATACTGCAATGGGTAGCATGGTGATAGAACGAAATAGAGTACTACTGCTGGCCTATTGGAAGCAGTAGGGTACAATTCTGATTGGTTTTACAAAGACCTTACTGAATTCATAGTCACATTTTTCCTATAAGTTAGACCACTGCCTGACATTTACCTGGAACCTCACATTCCCAAAATTTGTAGTGAGATTTTCCTTTTGCAGTATAGGAGCTACAATGGAATGCCATGTTAAAGTGTGCAGAAGCCTGACACCGAACATCTTCGATGAGTCAATTCAAAGTACTTGAATAATACCTGGTACATGACCTGTATGAACATTTCATGATTCAGGCTGTGCTCTCACTAACTGGTTGTGCTTCTTTCCCTTTCAAGTTTATTCATTTTTGAAGAATGGTCATAACAATAAAACAATAAACAATGAGACGGGAATCTTGTAATTCCCTCAGGAGATGTATCAGCTTCAGCTATATTGACTTATACTACTCATTAGCTATTTTATATTTATCTTATTTTCATGACCATCTAACGTGACTAACTTGTGGGTTTATGCTGGTAGGCAGCTGGTCCCCATGCAGTCACTCACTCTCTCACCCCATGGTGGAATGGAGGAGACAGTTTGACACATAGAAAGGAGAAAATTCATGGTTTGAGATAAAACCAGTTTTATAGTTAAAGCAAAATGTGAACAAGGAAAGCAAAATCAGGAATTTTTCACTGCTTCCTATGGTGTTCAGCCATCCCCAGGATAGCAGGGCTCCATCAGTAACAATTACTTGGGAAGAAAAAACACCATCACTCCAAGTGTCTCCCCTTCCTCCTTCCCACAACTTTCTATTGCTGAGCATGATGTCATATGGTACGGAATATCCCTTGGTCAGATCATCTCAACTGTCCTGTCTGTGTCCCTTCTTGAGTTCTTGTGAACCCCCGACTACTTGCTGGTTGGGTGAGCTGAGAAGCAGAAAAGGCCTTGACGCTGCCTGAGCACTAACTCAGGCACTAGCTCAGAAATAAGTAAAACAGTGGTGTATTATCACAAATCCAGAACACAGCACTATACAAGCTGCTATGGAGAAAAGTAACTCTATCCCAGATAAAACCAGTACAATTACAAAACAGTGTCTCAGGAGATAACTTCTCTGGGCAAAAGAGAAAACCCAAACTTTTGTAAAGTCTGGATAAAAACCAGAAAAACTTCCAAAGATCTGTAAGCACGTCTTCAAAATACTTCAAAAAGTAAAAGGTGAAACAGGACATAGAGTACCAAATAGCAATGGCAATATAGGTTAATATGCCTCTCATGTAACATAAATTAAGGAGCATAATCCAAAGATTATTCTCTGCTGTCCTCTATTAAATTATAGCAGATTTTAAAGAAAAAAATAAAAAAGCATGATTGGAAAGAAAAAACTAAAAAAGCATGACTTCAAAAGAGAAGTTGATATACAAAAAGGAGAAGAAACAGCTTTCTAAATATGTAAGAGCGAAATTTTGGTCACATTAAGACAGTCATAACGTGCTCACCTACCGTCATATCCCTTCACGTGTTACAGCTTTGATGTATTTTAATTTCTCTATTTGAGTTATCTAAATAAACTGCAACCTGATTAGCTGAGGGATAAGAGGTACTCAAAAGTGTTGATATCTCTCTGAATGCCCTGGCTAAGGCAAAGTGGGGCAGAGATTTTAAAAAGGGAGAATTATGTCCACATTGTTAATATGTCAATATTTGTGTGGATTAACTAAACAGTAAGAAAGAAAAAGTATAAAATGTTCCCTTACAAATCAGAAAACATTGTAAAACTTCCATGAGCGAATATGAGACAAGTCAGCATTTCCAGAGCAAGCCACTCTTTCTCTGGAAACTCTGCTCTGGCTGGATTGAACAATGGTGGTGACACATGAATGTGGTAACTGATTTTTAATTTTTTTTTCTGAAAACTCAACGCATATTGCCCTGATTTTAGGATTTAGTTTCAAAATTTCATTTTGCTCTTCTAAACTCATTGAGATTCCCTGTAATACCTAAAATAAATGTATAAAAAGAAATGCATAAAAAGGCTGTAAGAACTGTATGAAGTAAAAGTATTTCTATGGAAGTTTGAGGTCCCATCTGCAATATTATTGTTTTCCATGTGATTCTTTTGGTGATGCAAATATTACAGAAGTCTAGGAATTCTAATGTCTCTAAAGACCAAAAAGCAGCACCAATTACTGGTGAGATACTCTCTGTTGCATGTATGTTTAAAACTAAGCTGGCTTGCGGTGAAACTCATTATTTCATGCTTTGCATAAAACATAAATGTTATAACAAAACTATTCTGGTTTTATATTCAAGGGAAGTTCTCTGTACAACAGGAAATTGGGCTCAAGGGAAGAATTCACTACCACGTGAAAGTAGCAGTTACCGCAACTGTTTTCAGCCCATTCTTTTCTCAAGCTACAATCATGTTCAGTGTATGTCTTTCCACACTGCAGGAGATATCTTTTCAATCTTCTCTGTGCATCAAGTAACAATAGTTTACCTCAGACAGAAAGCAAGGCCAATATTTCAATATAGGTACATATATATTTCTATATAAGGTACAACATTTCTAAAAAACATATTTAGGCCTCCTGATTTTATTTATCTTCTGACAGGCAACCAAGTTTCATATTAAATAGCAAGCTTAGAAGACAGACGTTAGGAGCATGTTAGACATTTAAGAATCAGAATATGGTTAATATTGCATCATTTCGCTTTGGTACACACTCATGGAACAAAATCTAATTTAAGGACCGAATTGTCCTTAACACTAGTGTCATTTTTAATTAATCTGAGGATCTGGGCCTTCTCACTTTGGAATCAGATACTGTCTATAGTGCATTCATACCATACTGGTGGTAACAGTTCCTTCAGGTTTACAGAACTGAATTAAGACTGGTGAGATCCTGTTCCTTCAGCAAAGTTGCACCCATTTGCCCATTGATTTCAATGAGAACAAAAGAAAGATTTAGCTCCAGATTTCCTTCTGCTTTTAACTGTTAATTTGCCACATTGAACAAAGAAATTGCATATGTGAATGAGGCTTAATAGCACTGAACCCTTTGAAGCCCACAAGATGATTGTTAAAGGGTTAAAGGCTCCCCACTTCTGTCTTCTAGTCACTTAAATCTGCAATTACAAAAACAGGTCTTGATCTCTGAAAACCATGCCTTGTCAAATTTCCTTAGCAGACAAGATGGCACTGTGTAGTATTACATGTGGTTATTGTTAGTCACATCCTTGCTGTAAGTTACAATGGTGTAGCTAAGGTAATAAGATGTGACAAATGGCAGCATGGCAAGTCAGGCTGTGTAGTTTCCTTTGAAATATAAAAACTATAGAAGAGGCTTCTGCTGCTATTCTCTAGCCATTTGCTTTGGATGTAATGAACAACCACTAACTTAGCTTCCAGCCACAGTGACCTGCAAAGAGAAAAGGGAAGATTGAAGGAAACTGTGAGAGTTCTGCTAGTGACAAATTGTGATACACAGGAGAGTTGGACACTGTGCAGAATGAGTATAAGTCTTGTGGCAATTACTTGGCCACCATTTCATCACAAATATACTTAAAACACTATATTTAAACAAAATCACCAAACCCAAATGTCGCCTTTTAAGTCCATGAAACTCTAGAGTACTGTGGCCCATCAGATGAGATATTGCTGTTGGCCATGTGCAAAGCCAACAGCAACAAAATTATTCTATTTCTCTTCAGTGTTAACCTCTGAAGATTGTCAAAATAGGAAATTGTACAATTCTGCCAGTTTTTTCAAGCACAGAGACAGTGTGGGCTTCTTTGTTTTGATTTATTGATGCTTGTAGATTTTATTAATTGCCTTATAAATTGCTGTTACTTGAATAGGAGCAGGATGCTGGAATGAATGACAGTTTTCTTCCATAAGAAAGAGGAAAATACACTGCACTTTTTAATGATAGAAGGTTAGAAACATTTCAAAGGGCATTTCACAGTTGTCTGGCTTTCCATATATTACAGAACTACCAGAAACAGCTGCAGGCAACAATTTATTTCAGTGACTATTTGGACAAAATGTTAAAAAGTCCTCACAATTTAGTTATATTCTGATGTTTAGGTAAAGCAGGTTAGTAATCATATGAAACAATTGTGGAGGAAATGGCAATTATTTGGGGAATTTTTTTTTAACCTTGTTTAAAAAAAACAAACCCACAAAACATTCAGCTAAATTTATTTTCTGGCATCTCTTATAAAATCAAAGTAGATGGGTTTTATAAATCCATATGATGGCAGAGATAAAATAGTACAAATACATGATTTCTTCTTGATAGTCAAGAAAAAGAAATTTTTTGCAATAATTCCATTCCAATTCCATGGAACTTCATTAGTGGATTTATGTAGACATGGAAGACAACAGCACGGGTATCCTATATGCTTCAGGGCTTTTGGGAAGAGAAATGGTGACAATTCAAACATAAGTGCTACAGAATGGTTTCTATCACTACGGTCACAATTTTTGATTGAAAATTCTCTTCTGTGATTTGGAAAAAAACCCACAGCTTTGAAAAATGAAACAGAAGGATACAAGTGGAACTTGAAGATTAATAATTTATTGTAGAAGTGTGGTTTAGGTGCTTTCTCCATTTTTTTCTTCATTAATTTTGCTTTAGTTTTCTGTTAAAGATATTGTTAAGTACCATAATTTGTTTAACATTTGCCTATGCAAAACGCCAAACACCCTTATGAAGGGACAATGTCCTGGCTTTCGTCTCCACCGAAGGCAATTACAATGTTCTTTTTATTTTGGAGATGAGATTTCACTGTGTTATTGTGTTATGAAAAACAGGCAACATCATCACTGTTAAGATATATAACAAGACCACTGTAGTCATGTATCATGAATATAACTTGGAGAACACTATTTTTAAAATGTGATAGGAACAATTCTGTAGCACTTAAGGGTGAATTTAAAATACGTTAAAAAAAGATTTAAGAAAATGTGAATTTTGCAATCATTTCCTTTCCCCCATTTTAAAAGGTAAAATAATTTTCAGTCTGCACATGCCCTATTTCTTCTGCTTTTTTAAACCCTTATCAAGTCATTTTTGGAAGGAACGATACAAGGTACTTGTAACTTCTAAAACTGAAGGAAGCTGGAAAAGTTATAATGACAATTTCACATTAACCATTTAGCACTCTGAAAGCTCCTCAATGTTGGAAAAGGCTTTAAAAGATACCATCTGGGGAAAATACAATAGAAACCCCAATCTCAAGCATTCCAAACAAATATAAAATATGTCACTTTAGCAGTGAAACAGTTCAAAGATGTGCCACTGACCATAAGTTTGATCCACTCAGACTGGATCTCATTGAAATTTGCTGTGTTCAGGAACAACTTGTCCTTTCCAGCAGCATACCTGTACTTCCAATGGATTATGCCCCAGGGTGTAATCTGGACCATGTACTAAAACTAACATCAGACTACCAGCTCCAGCCAGAGGAGGTGACTGTCCCGTCTGTCCAACCACCTGCATTAGGAGGTTACTGTCCCTGGCCAGTCACTCGTTCTCCTTTTTCCCCTCCCACTAGCTACCAAGATTGTCTCTATCTCGTCCAGTTCTGTCAAGTTTCTGGGCAGAAAAATGCATTTATATGTTTCTGGGCTAAAAATCCTAACCATGTTGATGGTGGAATTGGGACCAGACATGGGGCACAAACCATTTTACATGGACCAGTGAGAACCAGAACAGCATGCCTGTCTACCCTTATTGCACAGAATTGGTGCATTATGTTCCCCTTCGAAAGCCTCAGGCATTCACCTTCTGAATACTGATGTATTATACTAATTCTCCTATGGGGTTAAAAAGATTTCCAGCCTAAAGCTACTTTTGCATCTTCTCTTTTGTATGGACATTGTTTCCTCTTCAGATTATCTAAAAGCTATTGATTTTCTCAGTGGCTAACATAGCTCTTAACAGCAACATCCACATGGAGTGTTTCTTGCTCCTCTCAAGACTATCTGTGATTATGAGCAACTTCTATTGGCTGGAGCATACGTTAGTCTTCAAAATGTGAACAAAATATTACCGTAAGGAGCACAGTGGAAAGGTTCAGATGTGAATCCTCTATGCTCATGGATCCTATTTGCTAATAGTTAGTGCGTGACGTACATGAAAGGGATTTGGAACTGCATTACTGGGGATAGCTGAGAAATATTAAGGCTTTCATGGTCACAAGAGGATCTAGGTGGAGGAATGTGCTCTTTTGTAGGCCTTTTGCAAGTCAACAGATTGGAATTCAACCAACCTATTTTCCTCTTTCCTGTACTAAGAAAGAATAGCACTCCTGTGGTGACATTGAATTTATTAAACTTTCTACAGTCATCCTGATTTTCTGAATAGAATTTGTGAAGAAAGTGTTTTTAAGTGGTTTAACATTACCTTAAAGTTAATGGAATAGATGATTAATTTGGAATAATGGATGAAGAGTCTTAGGTCTCCTTTCCTCTTAACTCTTGAGTTAGATATTCTAAATATTCATTTCTGATAATAATTCGTTAAGCATTTTTACAGACTCAGTTGCTGATAATCAAAAAGTTGCTTTCAAATATTGCACCAAGAAATTCATCATAGTTAATGCCATGTAGTATTTTGGTTTATATTTCTAATATTTGGATTAAGATTATAGCTAATTTCATACTGCGTTTAACTTATTTTCATGAGACATAGTTTAAAATCTCACCTAATGCCATTTACCAAAATGTGCATGCACCTAATTGATCTCCATAAGATATGCATATATTAAAAGTTAATATGTGCTAAAAGTCAAACAAATGTAGGGGAAAAAAGGTGTATTTTAGTCAATTGCTATAGTTGCTGTCGTTTCATAAAACATTTATAGAAATATATATATGTATATATATATATAACATTTTAGTTATTACACTGAATTGTGTTTTCTAGAGAATTATTTCCAGTCTGAGTAACCATATGGAAGCAGAAAACCATTTAAAAAATGAAAATAAGATGGTTTATATCGCCTGCATAACTTGTTTTGTTCTCTGCCTTCAGGCTTCAAAACCCACTTCCCATATTTTTTCCTTTCTTTAAAAATAATGTACATCAGTTTAATTTATCCCAGGTCCCAACAGAAGGATCAGATTCTAAGCATTTAATGCTGTGGTTTCAAATCCAATTTTACAGTGTTCATCGTTTCAGAAGTGGCAGAATCCAAAGTGAGCTTTAAAAAAAAAAAAAGAAAGAAAAGAGAAAGAAACAAAAAAGGTCAAGCTGCTCAGTGTGCATGCTCATTTTTTAAGGTACAGCTTTAGTATGAAACATTAACCTGAAGAATGTTTCTGAAGATGTTAGGTATAGTTCTTATTCTAAGGATAGCTTCTTATTCAAGAGAAGCAAGATTTTGAATGATAGCCTTGAGTATATATGCAAATTTTTGTGTACTGCCTCTGATGAGCACTATTGGTGCCCATGAAGACAGTAATTTAGATTACCGGGGAAAAAAAAAAAGTCACTTGAATGCAGAGTGTAGAATAAGCCCTTTGCAGAAGCTGGTATAATACAATCTGTCCTTCCTCCTCATGGGATTGTTTCAGCAGTTCGGTCTGTCTTTCAGACTTGACACCCATTTAGACTGTTTCAGATCATTTCTACTGCTTCTATGACATGCCCAGGAAAAAACTCATCTGTGCTTGTCTGTATCAATGAGAGAACTTCACTGCTGTCTTCACTTTCCTGGTCAAATCTATCATGCTCAGCAGATTATTATTATTATCTTTTCCACCATTTGTAGGGTGCAAGACCTACAGCAAAGATCCTAAGTAGAGAAAAGAATAGTATCAAGGACTCATTGGCAATGCTGCTTTCAGCAGCAGCTAATATTTGCTTTGTGAGTCTCTCCATGCTCCTCAGCAAATAGCAAGTGTTATTCACAGGTTCAATTTTATTGACTTTAAAAGTGGGTCTCTCACTCAAAATCAGTGTTTGGTCTACAGGATAGAGAACTGCAGTGACCAATGATTGGATTTTGGGTCCACACAGAGCTTATAACTAATATAGACCAGAAGGCAACTGGACTTGCTGATAAAAATAAGCCCTAGTAGAGAACTTTCATCAGCATAGTAAATGACTTCTAGATACAGGATTATGGTTGCCACATATCTGCTTGACAGGAGGCAAAATTATACATGTTAGCATTCGATACCTTTCTGCCCTCCCCAGAAATTCCTGTTCCCTTTGGGATATATTTCCTTAGGGAAATTAGTAGATAATTATAAACCAAACATAAATTTAATAAATTAAATAGGAATTTGGGATATGGATTTTTTACTTCAGAAAGTTGGTTCATGGAGGAAATTGTGGTATAGCATCTTACCTGAATGTAAATCAGCAGTGATGGTTGTACTGAGGTTGCAGAATAACAACAAAGCAGCACAACAACAAAGCAGCACCTTCTTTGCGATCACTGTAAAATTAATTGAATTGACTGTCAACTTCTCAGAGGCAGTGACAGAAGACTGCACAAGTAACCTGGTTTTGATATTGGAAAGAAGCCAAGGATTTAATGGATATGGAAGGTGAATTGCCTTCTTCACCACGAGTGGGATCCTGAAGGTCAGGGTTCAGACACATTAGTGAGCTAATGTGACAAAGCTTATGCTGATACTACTACTTCTAGGGATGCTTGGAGGTTGTTTGTCAGTTGGGTGTCACAGACAGTCCTGGACTAACTTTACTTTAGTAAAGTGGGTGGAGAAACCAAATATCCATTTTGACATACCAATCCCTTCTAAAACATTGTAAGAGGAAAAAATAACTTTTTTTTTTGGTTGTTTTTTTTTCTTTTTTGTAAATCTGAGTTGTAGTTTATTGTTTATACACAGCTTCCTTGTATTGCCTTTTCTTTGTAAGGTATGTGCAATGCCCTTTTTAACAAAGTGTAGCCAAAAATAGCCTAGACACATGATACTGAAGCTGCTCTTGTGCTACCCATTTAAGTTATGTATCAAGTCTAAATTTAATCAAGGCCACATTTTATTTATACATTTCATGCATTAAACTCATTTAAACTTTTAGTCAGATTTCATTAGGGGAAATACTACCGCGCACATCATGCAGTAGTAAAGCTAATGTGCTTCAGGAATTTGAAAGGATTTAGAGATCGGAGGGTCTGATTTCAAAATTTCTTTTTCTTTTTCTGCTTAGTGCTCGGAGCCAGCCTGTATGCTGCACGTAGTTTGTTTCCTAGGACACTAATACAGTCAGCATGGTCTGTACAAATGTGTAAACACAGACATTCTCTGTAATCAGGGCGCTGGGTGTCTTAAGGCAAGATTATGTTTTTTTAGGAAATGCAATTTATGTTCAAGATTAAATTTCTCCTGCAGACTGATAACGTCTTGAGTTTGAATGAGATCATAAATATTGTGTCCTGGCTTCTTACTCTACATTTTAGATCTTCATTCTCTTTTTAATGTGTTTTAGGACAAGGAGACTGAAAGAAATGTATCTATAATGATTTACCTACACAAAAACATAGTCTGCAAGTCTTGATAATGTGTAAATAAAAAAAAATATCTGAAATTATGGACAACTACAATAACACTCCTAATCAAAATTTCTGTTTCGGTCAGATTTCTTCCAAGATTAAAAAAGCTCAACTAGTCAAACAGAAAACCCCACATATAAGAAAACAGTAACATACCCCTAACTGAATTTAACTGTTCTTATTTTCCAGACCTCTTCTGGTCAGATTCTCCTGGACGTTGAGTCACTCCACTGTCTATGAAGTTGAGGAAACTTCATACTGTGTCTTTTAACTCAAATAGGTGTATATATATGAGAGTGTGTGTGTGTGTGTGTGTGTGTGTGTGCATACCAGATCTGCAAAAGAGATTCATTTATCTTTGCGAAAAAAAGAAAGAAAAATAAAAGACAGCAAGCATCCCCCTTCTGGTTTTTTCAGACAAAGCAGTTGGACTTTATAGTAGTGTGGGATTTTTTCCCTCCTGGTGCAATTTCACCATAGTCCTCAAGAATGGAATTTTGCCATTTTCATTTGCATTGTATCTTACAGTGCTGGAAAGCTAGTACATGGCAAAGCTTTAGTGACCCAGGGCATATTTGAACTTGTGAGCTAGAGATGAAAGGCTTCATATTCAATTCCCAGTCCCATGACTCATCCCATTCCCCAGCATAATTTTGGTTTGGGAAAGAAGTTTTTGAATTACGAGTGTGTAAAAAACTTTCTGACAGAATTGCAATTTAAAAACAGAATGGCCAGATTTACAGACATGTTGAATCCTCAGGGCCTGACTGAATTAAGCGTATGCAACAGTCACAAAAGCAGACCTTACTTATCACCTGCCTTCAAACCACGGCACAAAAGGTAAACATACTGCTGTAGCATCTAGGGATCACGATCCCAGATGCAGACAGAGGGACAGGCTTGGAAAGCAGTGGCTTCTATGGCATCATTCCTTCTCTCCTCAGCCTGGAAGGAAACCACTACAAAGGAGCTTTTGAAAACCCTGGACATGTGGTGTGTCCTGAAGGGCTAGTGAGACTTGGGGCTCTGCTTTCTGACAGCAGAGAGTATGATTACATCTCCGATCTCTGATCTTATCCCTTTTTGCCTCCACGTCTTTCGAGGAAAAAAATCTCTCTCCCTCTTAGCATGAAGTCTTATGATAGAAATCTATTTTCCCCCGAGCCCAAGTACTTTGTTTTTCTGACAGAGAGCTTCTTTGCAACACGGAGTCAGGCAATCAGATGGTGTGTGAGGAAACCTAGAGCTGCAAAAAAGAAATGAAGTTGCCTCTATTATGCATGCTACAGTGGGTCAGGTCTGAAGCTGAACACCTCAGTGGTACTCATGCCACATGTCAGCTCACCCTCAGAGCAAGCAGCCTCTTCAAAGTAGATAATTTCAGGCACTCATATTCATGCCCAGATTTGCTTCATATTGTTTAACATACTCAAATCCTGCCTACCTTAGCAGTATAAAGACCACTTGTGAGAACTATGTGATACGGTTAACAAAGTCCATGCTCATGCACTGCCAACGAAAACGATGTAATTGTTCTTGTAGGTCTTAGATAACCTCTTAGCAGATGAACTCCCTTGTGACTACACAGTCATACCAACTATTATTCCTCACAAAAAAAATTCTTGGAATGTGGAAGTTAAGTTAAAAATAATTTTAATGACAATATTCAGGAGAGATGTTGCCAAAACAAAGAAATCAGGAGATGAGAGAAGTGGAAAAATAACTTGTTTGAGGGATCTCTGTTAATCAGAATCCTTGTGACCTCCTCTCTTTTTTGCAGCTTAAGCACATTAGGCACAGATTATAGTGCTTTTGAGTATGAAAAGAGCTTTTCCTGCTAAAATGAAAATTAAATAACATCTTGCTTGAGCGAGGTAAAATATGCCTCATCGTAACATGGATTAATAAGTAGACACAGTATAATTACTACAGGAAGCTGCAGTGGAAACTCTTTGCTGGTGCAACTGGACATGATTGGTGGACATGGATGTGTAATTAAACTTTAAGATAACCTATGAAAGAGATCAGTTGCAATCAGTGAAGAATGGAAGCAGAAAACACAGATGCAGTAGTTACTAATGTGTCATGCACATGCACCTCTCCTTCACTGCTGATCATACTGATCACATTGATGATCATATTGATTTCACATATCATCTGTCTTCTCACTAAACAAAAAGATAGCACAGTATCCTGTAAGGAATCAAAAAATTCTCATCATATGAATATAAAAGTGGAGAGATGCAGTTTTTCATGAAAGACAAAAGCGGCTTGAAAATAAAAGGCTTTGAAAATAGAAATTTTGTTGCTAGCTTCATTTGCAGAGGGATTATCCCTTTGGGCCTAATTACCAGCGAAGGTAGAAAGCACTACTCTTTGACCTGGTTTGAGTGCAGGAGACAGATTTCTGCAGAGTTCAGCCAAATTTTGTGAACGTGAAAATTAAGTTTTCTTCTTGCCAGCTAGAAATTGCTAGATTTCCAAAAGTCTTAGACAAACCCATTATTCTTTCTCATGGTCCTTGGAGAAGAAAGCAGCTCATTTTCAGTTTTGTCTGTGTTCAAATGCTACTTCTAGTAAAAATGGAAACTATAAAACACTTCGGTATGAAAAAAGACCGTGCTTTTGCTTTCAGCCAAAATCCCAAGTGACATGAGCTTCTTGTGGGTCTGCGTTATATGTATCGAGGGGTTTACATGACTTCAACACACTCTGTATTTCAAAAACACAAGGTGCACACAAATAAATTATTTTTAAAGCTGGACTGTTTCTTTCCTCCACTGGGTGTCACCGTAAGGCAACGACACTGGGCTTGGAAATCTCTGCTACAGCAGAGATCTTGAATTCATTGCAGAAGGATGCTGCAGCGGAGTAACGGTACTTGCTAACCACTGAAGAAAGCCTCATCTGTCCCTGAGGTCAACTGAAAGATGACTGCACCCCAGTGAATATCAGAGCAAGCCTGAAGGTGCTCACCCAAAACAAACAAAAGGCCCATCAGACTCACTATGGAAGACTGCAAGTATAGCTTAAGATTCCTTACTGGCATGCATGTAAGAATTAAATGAAACAGCCTTCATAAAAGACTTGAAGGTTTAATTGAAATGTTTCGCTTGGGTACACAGACTGGGGTTCAACCATTGCTAAAACAGTTGCTGTAGGAAAGAGCATTTTACCTGACTTCAGAGAAAATGTATCAGAGTTTCACATATTCATACCATTTCAACCTTTCCGTTAAAACACTTAGGTTCAAGCTGTCAATCATCTGTCATGAAGCAACAATCTATGGAAATCCCAGGTGACTCATAGGCAGAAATCACTGTATTATTCCCTTTACCTGCAACAATTACACCTGGATCTCATTGCCACCTAAATAGCCTGTGGCTACATCCCAGAGAAAAAAATCAACCTATTTGAAAGGAAGGTGGGCAATAACCACGTATCTTATTAAACAAAAAGGTTTCCTACAAAGTGTAGTCTTTAAACAATTATTCCAAAAACCTTCTCCTACTACATATTTATTTGTTTTTTATTCCTCTTCCGTTCTTCTTTTCTCACACAATAATTCTTAATGTCACAACTAATAGTCTAGACACTTATTGGTTCTACTGGTTAAATTTTTTCCTATTATGGATGCTTATCAACAATTCCTCCAGTGTATGTTATGAAAAAAATATTGAGAATGGTGTGTGTCTACATCTTAGGGGATGGCCAAGCAAGACTGCTGGTCTTGAGCATCACTAATGTGATGCAGAGAGGATTCCACATTCCCAATGAATTCCGCATCTTTGGGATGAGACTTTGTCATTAGTCATTTGCAGGAAACGATATAATTTGAATTACTCTGATTAAAATTATGCTTCAGCTCTTTTTTCCCCCTTTACTGATGAAGAACAAGTTTGGCCTTTTAAAAGCTGAGATGATGATAACCCTTATAAATTATTAAATTATCCTAACCCTATGCACAAACTAAAGGAGCAGAAGGGTATCAGATTACACTGATAATAAAATTTTAAAGTCAGGATTGAGCAAGATCAAGGAAACTTTATAATCAGCACAAACCTTACTTGAAAATTCCTCTGGAAACATCAACCCAACTTAATTTTGGTTGATTTGAGATTCAGATACTTCAGAATAAATACACTCTCAGGAGCATTATGAAAAAGACTTTCAACTTGGAAGAGATGCCACTGCTGGAAATTTGTAAACATTCAGACTTAAGCAGCTATGGCACTGGTGTTTCAGCTATTTAAAAACCCAGTGACCTCAAAAATACCATACAATCCATTCTAATGATAAGGAAATGGGAGCATAAAGCTCCAAGTAACCCTGTACTAAAAAGGAGTTCTGTGATTTTTCTTTAGGTTAACATGAAGTCTGGGCATAACTTTTATGTAAATTGGGCTGAGAGTAGGGAAAAAAAAATAAAATGGTCCACAAGAAGGGAATGTATTGCTGGCTATCCCTTCAAATGATAAAATAACCATTCTATTTCTCAAGGGCTTCTGGTGCTTTTCCCTTCTATGAAAACATTTTGAGCATTACCATCTGAAAAAAAAGTACCAGGTGCAAGTTAGGTCTGAGTTTTTATTAGACTTTAGTGAAAACTCACTTTCCAGGTTAAAGTGACAGAAGTCTCCAGTAGCCCTCAGCTTCAGATTGATACTAATGATGCCATGTGCTCTTTTCCAACTGCTTTAGCGCCAGTCTGGAGAACACTGACTCATTTTCATTTATCTCTGTGCAGATCTATGGCCTGCCCCAAAAAGACACTTTCTGAACATGCTATTTGAGATGACTGGGCTCTGATGATCCAGAGGAGGGCCACAAGGACTTTTAGAGGGCTGGAGCACCTCTCCCACAAAAACAGGCTGAGAGACTTAGGTTCATTCAGCCTTGAGAAGAGAAGGCTCCAGGGACAGCTTATTGCAGCCTTCCAGGTCCTGATGGAGCCTACAAGAAATCTGGAGAGGGACTGTTTACAAGGGCATGTACTGATAGGACAAGGGGTAATGACCTTAAACTGAAAGTGGGAATATTTATATTAGATATAAGGAAGAAAATATTTATCATGAAGGTGATGAGATAGTGGAATGGGTTATTCAGAGAAGCTGTGGATGCCTCCTCCATGGAAGTATTCACGGACAGTTTGGATGGGGCTTTGGGCAACTTGATCTAGTGGAGGGTGTCATGGCAGGGGAGTCAGAACTAGGTGATCTTTTAAGTCCCTCCCAACCCAAACCCATTCTATGATTTTATGAGCCTATGATTACAGTTCTTGCAATTGTTTTCATTGTCAGACAATGAGTTTTGCTTTCAAAACACAAAACTATAAACCTTTTGTAATACCAGAATTGAAATATCTCTGAGCAGAAGCTTAAAACTGATTTTTGCAAGACTATTCAGTGTTCTGCCTTGAAACCTTCTGCCAGTTCGTAAGATGAATGAAACTATTCAGTATTTTAGATATAACAAAACCCCATAGCTTCAGTTGTCGGTTTTTGAAGAATTTAACTCACTTAATAGAACATATATAAATATATTTACATAGATAGACAGACAGATAGATTTGAAAATTAAGGTAAGAAGCTTTGCTACTAAAGCTGAAACCTCTTAACTTTCATTGGAGAGTGAGGTATATGATTTCCTGCAGTTTCAAGGATGCCACCACCAGAGGGCAGCACCATACATCGGAGTATTGTGTTATTTTTGGTAGAAACCAGGGGCACGTATCAGTAATTTTGTTTGATGCTAGGAACTCAACAGAATTTACAGAATAATCAGGCACTTACTACTAGTGAATTCAATGGGAAGGTTTCCTGTGATTTCTGTGAGCCATTTTATGAGTAATATCTGAAGATGAAATACTGAGCACAGAAGATCCTTTCTTTGAAGAAAGAAATGTTCATCTTGCTTGCACACTATAATAGTCTATGGCTGTACTTTCTGCTGCTGTTGTTTCTGGGGGAAAAAAACTTTCAAAAAAAAAGAGGTTTTTTTTGCAAGTTAGTATGTTTGTTATCAGATCTGGACCCTACTGGGAATTGGTTCTGCTGATAGAAATCAGCAGCTGAAAGTTGGTCTAGGAGTGACTGCCTTCTGGGATAGTGTTGTTACGAGCTGTTCTCTGCTCATGATCCAAAAAGATGGTGGCTATGAAGACAATGGCTACTTTATACACTGTTTTAGGATTCTAAATCCCTGGATGGCACTAATTTCCACTTGACTTTGACATGGCAAACACACAAAGAATGCTTTTGAAATAAAAATTTGTATTCCTTTCAAAAGGTCCAGATAGACTACTCAAAATTTAGGCCAAGTGGGTATTCATCAGCAGTGTAATATCTGGATAAAGAAAACTCCTAAATAAAACCAGCAGGATGGATATAGAACCTTTCTAGATTACTTTCTAGGATTCTTCAGGATGATGTATCTCACCTGACACAGTAGGCTGTGAGTGTTCCTAACAAATCCCAATTCTATGATGTCTGGGAATATCCTTGGTTTTCCTATGAGCTATTTCCACGTCTAGGCTACAGATATTATAGTCAGAATATCAGGTGTCGCTCATCTGCTTCTTTCATGTCACTATTCATGAGATAGTAGATGTGATGGTATCACTATTTATGCATCCACACTGATCTCACCAGAGCAACACATTACAAAAACGGTCATCACAAGAGTATCTCAGTATGAGAGTAGACAGTGGGTCTTGGCAGGCAAAAGGGGTTATGTATGGGATTACAGCAGATTACAGCTTCCTTCAGGTGTCTCCACCTGCTCCATCATGGGGTTCTCTACAGACTGCAAGTGAAATCTCTACTCCCTCTCATATTCCCTGGGCTGCAGGGGGACAGCCTGTTTCACCATGGTCTTCATCATTGTCTGCAGAAGAATCTCTGCTCCAGTGCCTAGAGGACATCGTCCCCACTCCTTCTTCATCGACCTTGGTGTCCGAAATGTTTCTCATGTCTTCTCTTCTGGGTGCTATAAGGTTCCCCCAGAGCCTTCTCTTCTCCAAGCTGAACAAGCCCAATTCTCTCAGCCTGTCTTCATAAGGAGAGGTGGTCCAGCACTTTGATCATTTTTGTGGCCCTCCTCTGGACACTCTCCTACAGGCCCATGTCCTTTTTGTGTTGAGGGCTCCAAAGCTGGACACATTATTCCAGGTGAGTTCTCACCAGAGCAGAGTATAGGGGCAGAATCACCTCTCTCAATCTGCTGGCCACACTTCTTTTGATGCAGCCCCGGATGAGGTTGGCCTTCTGGGCTGAAGATGAACATTGGTGGCTCATGTCCAGCTTCTCATCCATAAGTACTCCCAGGTCCTTTTCCTCAGGGCTGCTTTCCAGCACATCATCTCCTAACCTGTATGGATAATGGGGATTGTACTGACCCAGCTGTAGAACCCTGCACTTGGCTTTGTTGAACCTCATGAGGTTCACCTGGGCCCATTTCTCCAGCCTGTCCAGGTCCCTCTAGATGGCATCCCCTCCCTCCAGCACATTAACCTCACCACTCAGTTTGGTATCATCAGCAAATTTGCTGAGAGGGCACTCAATCCCACTGTCAGGATTATTAATAAAGATATTAAACAGCACTGGTCCCAGTACAGACCCTTCAGGAGCTTTGCTTGCCACTGTCTTCCATCTGGACTTGGAGCCATTGACCACCCCCCTCTGGATGTAATCATCCAGCCAATTCCTTAACTACTGAACAGTCCACCCATCAAATCCATTTCTCCCTCACTTAGAGAGAAGGATGTTGTGAGGGACCATGTCAAAGGCCTTGCAGAAATCCAGATAGATGACATCCGTAGCTCTTCCCTTGTCTACTGATGTAGTTACTCCATTGTAGAAAGCCACTAGATTGGTCATAACAGTGAAAAGAGGATGATCAGCCATGGGTGAATACATGTTCCAGATGTTTCCCTGCTGCCTTTCACTTCCCTTTCTTTTCCTCTTAATCACTTGTTCTTTGTGATTGTGACCTACAGTCATTTGTCATACAGCAACTTTTTTGCTGCGGACCACTCGCAGAACTTTTAGCTTTACCCTCAAAAGTTTCCTTCTCTGTCTCATGAAAGCAGTTGTTTTCACCTTGTCTTAAGCATATACATCCTTTCTCTTTTTCACCGTAATCTTTCACTGGTCTTCAAGGCTAACTGTATTGCACAGACAATATTTTGATCAATAATCTCTGAAGAAAGATGGCTTCAATGCTTTGGAGCCAAGCAACACCAAGGTTTTGTCTTCAGTGTAACAGCTGCCAAAATTTAGATGGTGTGGATAGCTAGGAAATTAGTATCAGGTGTTTGAGGCCTTTTAACAGAGTAGCGTAGATGTGGCCTTCATAACCCTGCCCAGCCACATATCTTGCTGGCAAGTTTGCTTCATGTGAACCATGTCAAAAATACTTTCAGATAAAACATTATGAAAACAGTTAACTGTGGTATAAAAGGCTGAAAGAGAGGTCATATCCCAAATATTTGTACCATGCTGTTAGGCTGAAAGCAGGCTGGTCAAAGAGTTTTCAGTCAGAAAATGAAAACTTTGTTTAGCTATAAATTTCTTAGTAGCTGTTTGCCACATGACTGGAAGGAGATAAAAGCACACTCAATGAGGGGTAACAGAACACCTTGTTCTGATGTTCGCTCTCTCTTCTTTCTCTCTAATGTTTTTGATTTAGCAAGACATTTAGGTCCACGGGTCAGTGTTTTTGCTGAGCTGAAGCCTGTATTTCTGATAATGACAACACGCTGCACAAATAAATTCCCTGCAAAACAAAGCAATTGCATGTACTACCTGGTCTCTGGCACTGAGGTTACCTCCACAGTTTCTTGGGAAGATTATTGCTTAGCAGTACATTCACAATCGCTGTCATCATGAGGGCAAGAGGAAAAGGGTAACAGTGCATGCACATGGCATATAGTAAGCTCAAAGGGATAAAACTTCAGACAGCTTCTACAGTTAAGTGAAGACTCAGAACTGCACTGGCCAGACGGGAGGGCTTCTTGTGATGGAAAACCCACCCAGATTTCTTAACCAGGAGCTGCAGCCTGCAAAGTGCCAGCTCCAGATTCAGGCCACCTGTTTTTAAAATGGGCACCCAAACGCAGGGTCCTAGGTGCTTTGATCGCCTTTGATTGCGTCGGTGACAGGGGTCTTGGGGCGCACGGGCGCGGAGCCGCGCTCCTCCTGCACGCTGGAACGCATCTAGCACCCTCTAGCGAGGCACGGAGATCCACGCTCACAGACTGCCGTCTGAAGGACAAACGCAAGTTCTAAAAGTTTAAACCAGGCCTAATTAAAGCCCCTCTTTATGCAGAAAAGAAAAGCTAATGGAAGATTAGCCTTTATTTTTTTTTAACTCCCAGTAAGAATCTCCCAGTGTCTTAAGTTATGACATGTAATGACCCATCAGCATCTAATTAAATGGAAACACAGGCTAGGTACACTGTTATTATTAGTTTAGCCATGCACTATCAAAATCAAAACCACTTTTGCAAAGAGTAATAGTAACCTCCTGAAGGGTTTAACATCTGCATCTTTCAAAGAGAACAAGATGTGTGGATTTGGCTGTCAGAAAAGCTACCACTGTTGTACCGGACCTGGTCCAGGGAATTTATTTACACTCATGTAACAAGGCAGATTAAATCATGCACTGTATGCTTAATATGCTATATCACTGCACTCCCTCACTATGGCAACATAAGCTCAAATTTTCCTGTGCAATGTGTTTTGTTGTACTGGAAGCTGTCTGTAAGATGGTATCTAATTCCATCTCTGTATTTTTCCTCTCCTGTTATCTGTGTTGCTCTTATGGCATTTCCCTTAGTAAGTCCTCCATATCTTTCTCTTACTCTTGTATACATGCCTTCTTCCATGTCACCTTTGGCACTCTTTGAAAATCTATACAGGTTAAGCACTTTCTCTTGGCTGCAATAGCTTCTTAAAACAATATCCCCTTGGGAACTTACTCAATAAGGAATGACTTCTTTGAAACAAAACAATGCCAATCAGCTTTGAGACTGCCCAACAACAGTTAGTGGTGTACTCAGTATCACCACCTGAAAAACATGTAATACTTTTGAAAATAGGCAATCTTCTAAACAAGCAAACAACAACCCCCCCAACTGAAAACCAAACCAAACAAAACCCACAAACCCAAACACAAAAGAAACCCAAACAAACAAAAACAAACTGGGGGAAATGCAGTCTCAGGTTCAGACACTTCTAGGGTAATTTTTTTTTCCTTTTTTTTTTTTTTTAATTGTTTGCTTTGTTTTATTATTTAAATGAGGAAATGTTTAGGGCAATCCCAAATGTGTGTTTAAAAAAACCCACACATCTGTGATGAGCCTCCTTGTTGGCAGTACTGCATTTTAAGTACTGCATATGAGAGGGGTTTAGAGGCAACATTTCAATGTGTGAATCTAGGACAACATGACAAACTAATTTATAGCTAGATTGTCATAGAGATGGTATGCACAGTTCTCTAATTTGTGTGACAGAATGTGGATCAAAACTGACAGGATAATTTTCAAGTTCCTGTGTTAACGCAAAAGATAAAACAGTAGATTTTCCTGATTTAAAACAAATGAACTTGAGGAATCATCAAGTCTGTGCTGAAACCTTAGTTCCAGAATTACCTGATTTTTGGAGGTATTCTTTCTACCAAGAACAGAGTACCTCTCGGCAGTCTAACTGTACCAGGCTCTCAGCTGGTCTGGGTGTTTAGGCACAGGAGAGAATGCAGGATTCTGACAGCTGCCCAGTTCTTGACATTCAAGTCCCTACTATTGGCGAACTCCGTAACGCTTCTATAGCTTTATAAAAAAGAAATTATCTTGCTGCAGGTGAGATGCAAAAAATAATACAGCCTTTTGCTAGGAATAGACATTATAGTTTTATTTAAATCTTATAATGTTGATATACAGTCATATCCAGCTTTTATCTAGAAATATCTACCTCCAAGCAGCAAACTTGTCCATGTTCTTCATGATGGAATACAATCTGTATTTGGGTTCTAAAGGGTTATTATGTGTCTGAATTTTCTGTAAATATATTCTTTTTCACCTGTTAAAAAGTCTGGCTATTTTTCTGTTATTTCTGAACATCTGGAGACATTGTTAGCCTCCTGGATGTATCAGGTTTGCATCAGCTATGGTGTTTGATGGATGGACCTGTGTTTTTTTCAGGCATGTTTTATTGAGAAAAATGGAAGTCCAAAAAAAAAAATTCTGTAAAGCAGAAATTTTACCAATCTTATGAGTAACAAACCAAATAAAAGAGTAAAAATAATGTTTATCCATAATTTAGGGCAACTTATTTCTCTTAGGTTTTCTTTTGTGTCCTTGAAAGTAAATGTAATATTACCAAACTTCTGTATTAGTAATGGCTTAGAATACCAGGGCATATAGTCATAAGGAAAAAGAGTCAGAGAACTTGGCAAAAAAAGTATTGCTTGGCTGTACTTTGATCCAATTTAGAAGCTCTGACACTCAGAGAGTCATACAGCGTGAGCTCAGAAAAAGTGCTGTTGCACTTCTAATGTACTTAGTTCAGATCTAGTCTCATTCCCTAACACATTCTTTTAATGTGGCTAGGCACTGATTCCCCGATTCATTGATAACTGTTGTCCTCTTACTACAGAGCTTGCTTACAACTCTCTTCTTTTTCTTTTTCCTTTTCTTTAACATCCTATGGCCATACTTTACACCTACACTGTAAGGTCTCATACATACTGAAGCTCCCAGGGTTTCTAAGTGTTAGTATAACACAACAACCCTATAATGTCCTCTTATCGAATCTAGATAAAATTTTAAGAGTGATGAGAAAAGGCAGGTTTATGAACATATTTAAATCTGTTTTTCTAGGGTTTTGAGTCTGAGATCTGATTCTTAACACTGATGACAAATCAGTTTACATACAAAACAGAAGACTGCAATGAGCAGTCATTAGAGTGCCCTGGACAACTTTTGTGTGTCTTGATTCAGTTTTCCCTCAGCATCTCCCATACAATCTGGTGGTGTCAATAGAATTATACTATATCATGCTTTGATAAGATGTATGGATTTTTACCACTGTGAAGTCAACACTTACCCTCTCATATAACATTGTATGAAATTGTGTGAAGTTGTGTATACATTAGCAGGCAACACATCATGGTAGGAGTGGATCTGTGGTGTATTTTGGGGGTATTTATTTTAGGTTAATGCTAGTCTAGCCTTGACCAGTAGATTATAAACTTAGTAATAATTGGAGCACATTAGATGTAGCACTGTAGGTTATCTTATTTAATATGAAAGGAAACCACTGATCCCATTGAGAACCCTTCAGGATGTGAGCCGAAAGCACTGCCGGGCAGCAGCACCAGGAGATTTGCTTTATAAACACAATGATCTGAAGTAGAATACTAATACCCTTAGAAATATCCAGAGACATTCCTGTTAATACCTATTCGGAGCATGTGAGGAAGGTGCATTGACTTCATAACCACTTGAGATGGCAAATGCTGATAAACATTCTGTTATGCACTTTGCCTAACTTCTTTATGTAAGATTCTTGACTTCCATGCTAGATTATGCAGAGAATGAAAAAAAACCAACAATGTTCCAAAACAGATTTTGTTGAGTGAGACCTGAGCAGCAGAATCGTAATCCAAGTTAGGGAAGAAATAAAAATCTTCCCTAGGGAAGAAGAGGGAATTCTGCAAGCGCTACTGAAGTGGTAATATTTTTTAACATATATTATCATAGCATACTCTGAAAACAGAGGATTCAGTTTCTGACTAAAATACATCTATCGCAGCTCTTAACAAAATCTTTTCTCTTAACCAGGTGCAGTTAACAGGACCTAAGGATCATGTTTCCCAGAACGCATTTTGAATCCACTCCATTTTCAACTCAAGAACATAACAATTGTTCAATTTATTCAAATTTGAGCAGAATTTTACATAGGCAGAAAAACTAGACCTCAATAAGATTTACACCTTCATTTTTTAAGTGTTTAGTTCCCAGATTTCTTTTTTTTTTTTTTT